>SKCR01034013.1:0-222706 GCA_019454045.1 Zanthoxylum bungeanum
CGTTTCCTATTTTCCATTAAAAGTTCACATGTTTTCTTATAATTTGATGCATTATCTGTAATCACTTGAATCACAATGTCTTAACCTACTTCATCAACAACATCATCAAGCATGTTGAACAATATATTTGCATCCTTTACTACATCACTAACATCCATAGATTTAAGAAAAATAGTCCCAAATGGATTGTTCACAAGGAAGTTTACCAATTGTCTTCCTTTCATATACTTCCACCCATCTGACATAATGCTCACCCCTGTTTGGCTCCATATTTTCTTTACTTCATCAACAACTTCTCTCGTATTTTCTAATTCCTTTTTCAGTATAGTTGTTGATAACTCATATAGTGTTGGTGGTTTTAGTCCACGACCAAAATTTCCAATTGATCGCACCATATTGGTAAATGATGGACTACTAGCAACATTAAAAACAATGCTATTCTCATAAAAAACATACCAATATCTTGTATTGTCTGATCACGAAGATCTTGAACACTTCATTGTGAATGGCGTATTGGATTGTCCTCTAATTCTCCCTCTTCAATATTCACCAAAAATATATCTATTGTGATTCAAGTGATATATTTTTCGGAGTAACTTCATGCTCGTACTTCCAAGGTGAATCTATTCGATTTGACATCTTACTGAAAAAATTTACATTCAATTCAATTCTTACTGAAAAGTCTTAGAAACCTAATACCCAAATAAAAAACCATAATACTCACTGATTTTACATCCAATTCAATTAAGAAACCTAATACCGAAATAAAAAACCATAATACTAGAAAATTGAAACCAAGGAAGATTGTTACCTTCGTGCTGCCGAGATTGCAGGGAACCAGAGCTGCTACTGAGAGCTACTGAGCCAGAGAGAGAGAGCAGAAAGGTCGTCGTCGAGAGAGAGAGAGAGAGCAGAAATGTAATCACCGAGAGAGAGAGAACATAAATCACAAGATGAATCGACGAGGCCGAGAGAGAGATTTTAAACCTTAATCTTCATTTTGTTTTTTTTTTATATTGAAATCGAAACGACGACGTTTTGGAGCCCTAAAACATTGTCGTTTCATTTTAAAAAATTTAAAATAAACAAAAATGTGCGTGAGGCGGCCGCCTACCAATATCTTGTATTGTCTGATCACGAAGATCTTGAACACTTCCTGAGGCGGCTGCCCCACGCCCTGTGGAGTGACCGCCTTGATGAAACCGTAAGAAGCGGCCGCCTCAACGCACCATCGCCGTGAGGCGGCCGCCTCACCCACTTTTTAAAACACTGTTACATACCGCTATGTGCTGTGACAGTTTCAGGTTATAGTTGCCATTGAGTTCCCAATTGCTACTAAAGCATAACTAACACTCAAACATATCAATACATGCTTATAGGAAAGTAAAAAGACTAACATAGGTCCTTTGAATTGAAATTTACAAATAAAGAACAACCCTAACACACTTTATCTAGCTAAAGTCCTATAAATAGGATATTAACTTTCAAAATTTGCTGGGAATTCATATTTAATTGGAAAATTTTAATTTTGACTATGTTATTCTTTATTGTGTCAAGATTCCATATAATTTTACGGTTCACTAATTAAAAGTCTATAACTCATTTTATAAATAAAACACTGCACCTTATTTTGTGCAATCCTCCATTCGAATTTTAGGATAATATATGATCTCTAAAAATTAATAGCCCAAATCCAACACACCTTAATCATTCTTCATCACTCTACCATCAATCCACCACATCACATAAAATTTCGTAATTAGAATAGGTTTTGGATGACTTACCTAATCACTTTTCATACTCCCAATCTTTCTCCTTTGTCACTTGTTCCTTTTTCTTCTTCTTCTTTGATTCTCAAATTTTGCTTCAAAAGTTCAAATTTCCCTTCTTCTTCTTCTAGGTATTTCAGCCAAAGTGAGAAAAAAAATGAACTTTTGTTGTTCTGTTTCTTTATTTAAGTAGAATAAATTAGAGAAATTAAGAAATTTCTAGAAATAATCCTTAGTGGGCCGAAAATCTACAACAATTTGGGCTTGGTTTAGCTTAGCCTAATGCATGCTCAATTAATTCAGATTGTATTAAATTAAGATGTGAAATTCCTGTTTAGAAGCTAAAATTCTGTTGTAATTTTTATGAAAATTATAGGCCATTACAGAGGTGGATTTTTTTTTTCCAATTTTCTAGCATGTTCTAATCTTAATAAGCTTAAATAATTGGGCTTGGTTAATTTAGCAAATAACCCTAGGTGCACTTTGCAAAATTAGGCATGTCTAAATAGCAATTGGGATTGGTTAATAAGTTTTTTAATTAGGCCAAACTTGATTCTTTAATATTCTAAATTATTTCCTTTCTAGTCATCAAAATTATAGTTAAACTATTATGTAAAATTTTGGTTGTTACATTCATATCTATGTAAAATGTCTCCAACTACACATCAAAATATGTCCCCAAAAGTATGAAGTTATTATTAGAAATTCTACACCGCTCTCACATATAGCCTACCACGCAAGAGTTTGTAATACACCTAGGATTTAGATCAATCCATATATGATCATTTAGTAGACTGGTATAAATTTCTTTGTCTAATAGATATTAAAATAAATTCATTTTTTTGGGTCCAGTCTTATATGATCACATCATATAAAGTGCCTTATTTCCATGTCGCTACATGAATGATATCAGATCAAGGTGGCCATAAATTTATAGAATGGACAGCAACTGTAGATAAACCACAAACAAAGTACCCATCTTGTTTACTCTCTGCGGACTATTTTATATTACTACTTTCATATGCTGAGTCTGAAGTACGCTAAGTCTGAAAGTATATGAGTAATCAAGGGTATATAAGATAATTTATAATATGCAAATAAATCAAACAATTCAAAAATGAACAATGCATTGTTTATCAATAAGTAATAATCTCGTTTTTGTAGGGGTTTTATGGTGAAAATCCGATAACGCAGCGAAATAGTGAAAAATCAAAATTTTCCGATTTCAAAATTTTTCTTGAATCAATTAAATAAACATATTTATTTAATTATCCAATTATCAAATTCTGAAAAATTACACAAGAGATCAAATTTCTTGGTAATTACCGAATTACCCCATAACTTTGCAAATTGACCATTTTAGTCCAAAAAATTGTCAAATACAATTTTGGATAATTCTAAATCATTTCTAAAATGTTTTTCAACAGATCCAATACATCAAAATCAGATTTCACACAAATCCCCAATTTTAAGCCTAATGCCGAGAGCACCCCAAAATTTTCAATTAATTGCAATTTGGTCCATTTTGTTCAAAACATGCCAAGATCACAATCCAATCAACCCAAAAATTTACATGCATCATATACACTCCATAAAACATCACATATATGAAAAGCCCCAATTTTGGAATGGGTTATGAACCCTAATTTTTCAATTTCATCAAATTAAACAATTTTACCAAATATTAAAATCCAACACTTTAATCCATTCATTACTTCACCAAACAAGCCTCACCACTTTGAAATAACTCTAGAAAAATTCTAGGTCACCAAGGAGTGGCTCAACAACTCTAGAATGGAAACTGATTTCCAAAGAATCAAAAGTAAGCCTTTGAAACCATTTCAATCTTACTTACATGCATACATCTTTCATTCAAGTTCACAACCAATTAAACACAAAATATAAGAGTAGAGATAACATCAAAGTATCACAAATTGAAGCTAAGTATGTTAGAAACATTTTCTATGTTGAAGACTTTAGAGAAATACTTACAAAAACAAAGATTTTCAAAGGTTTCTTCTTTAGCCTTCAAGCTTTGTTCTCAACTTCTTTTGTGTTTATTTTTTTATGTCTAATGAACTTATGAAACCCTAAAATGAAACAAAACAATTATATCTCTACTTTAAGCCCTTGGCCGAAATTGGTGTATAGGAAAATATCTAGATATTATTTTTTGTTTCATTAAAGTAAGCTTTATCAACTTGAAAGCTTAATCATCAAACCATTTAATGAATTTCTTAAAGTCAAATAAAGCAACTAAAAGAATTTCCTTAATCATCACAACTTTAAGATATTTATATTTTAATTAATTTAATCATTTAACAATTAAATAATTATTTAAATACAAATATATTAAATATATGTATTATATTTACATTTAATATCAAATACTATATTTATGATATTAGTCAAATATCTCAATTTGACAATTAATTTATGTTTATTTTATAAAATCTAACATTAAATGCAAATACACAAAAATTAGGAAATGACTATTAGGTCCCTTCACATGTATTTTCGTTTAACCTTTAAACGACCTATAAACAATCAGTATTATTTATAAATGTTGCCCTAGTTCTCTAGGAGTATATTTCATTAGTGAGACTCTCTAGATTCAGCATATACGTCACGAAATCCAATTTTGTGTCCATAATTTACCCACCTGTAAAATTGACGACCACGGATAAACTCGCTGAATTATACAGGTTGAGGTCATGGCAAATGTATAATTCCTCCGTCATAAGTATCCGGATATATCCCAAAGATATAGATATAAACTTCAAATCTCTATAGAGACTATCCCGTCGACGTCTCTATTAGCAATCTAAAAAAGAACACTTAGAACTCACTTCTAAAGTGTACCACGGGCCCACGGTTTTTATCTGATTGCTAATCATAAATGGACTACCTATGCTCTGTACACAGAACTGACGGATCCTATCTCGACACACACAGGACACCCTGAGGATCTATCCACACCCAACGAACAGGCGGAGGTTTGATCTAAATAGATCGGTGGCGTGACTGCCATATAAGTGTGGAGGATGTCTCATGTGCCCACAGTGGTATCTCAAGTCGAAGAATCACAAATGGTACTCAACCCGAGAAGATTCTTATTGATGTTGGTGTACCATCCATTAAGAATCTTCGGTGAGTCGTTCAATGTCTATCCGCTATAAATACCTACACGTGTATACGAGTCCCCAAGACTCATGGTTCATTGAGAAACCATTGGAATCATATATTCCAGTATACGACAAGTACCGGTCTCAACGGGTTTACTTTACTGACCAAGTAGTGTAAACCTTGACCTGGAACTGTCTGGGAATGACAAAGTCATGATACAACTCAATGTGAGTTGCGACGCTTTTGCATCAGTACCATGACTAATCATCCTAAGGTCAATTACGTCTTTACCATATAAGAAGATATATTATATTATAGAAACAGCTTGTATTATTCATAATAAAACATTTTACAGTAGTATTCTCAAAGAAATACAATCGGGAATCTGCGCTCTGAGCACCAACCCCAACAAAATCTCTCACTTGCTCTAGTGCCAATATCGATTGTATCTAATACCCATCGACTCCACGTGTTTATCAAACAACTTCGGAGGTATAGCCTTTGTCAGCGGATTTGCTACATTATCTTCACTCGGTACCTTGCACACGACAATATCCCCTCACGACACAATCTCTCGAATGATGTGTGGTACCTGCGTTCCACATGCTTCGATTTCTGATGCGCACTCGGTTCATTTGCTTGCACAATGGCTCCAGTATTATCACAGTATAACGAAATTGCATTCTCGATACTTGGGATAACTCCCAATTCTGTGATAAAGTTCCTAATCCATACAGCTTCCTTTGCAGCTTCAGAAGCTGCATTGTATTCCGTCTCTGTGGTGGAATCTGCTGTTGACCCCTGTTTGGAACTCTTCCAGCAAACTGCACCTCCGTTAAGGGTAAAGACGAATCCAGATGTAGACATTCTGTCATCGGTATCCGATTGGAAATCAGAATCTGTATACCCGTTAACTTGCAGTTCACTTACTCCATAAATTATCAACTTATCCTTAGTACCTTTAAGATACTTTAGGATATGTTTAATGGTCATCCAATGGTCATTTCCTAGATTTGACTGATATCTACTAGTTACGCTAACAACGAAACTGATATCAGGCCTAGTACATAACATGGCAAACATTATGCTAGCCAAACACGAAGCACAAGGTTGGTTAGACATTCTAACCTTCTCATCTTCTGTTTGTGGACTCATCTTTTTGGAAAGATGAATCCCATGTCTAAACGGTATGTTTGCTGTCTTACAGTTACCAAAATTATACTGTTCCAAGATCTTATCTATGTACGTTGATTGGGATAACCTAATCAGCTTCCTTTGTCTATCTCTATAGAGTTTTATCCCTACAACATAGGAAACCTCTCCTAGGTCCTTCATGGAGAAATTCTTACATAGGTATGCTTTGACGCCTTGTAACATCCCTATATCATTCCCAATGATTAGGATGTCGTCAACATAGAGGACTAAAAATACTACCATACTCCCACTGGCCTTCTGATACACACAGGATTCTTCCGAATTCTTGAGAAAACTAGACGATCTAATAATCTCGTCGAATCGAAGATTCCAACTTCGTGAAGCTTGTTTAAGTCCATAAATGGACTTGTTAAGCTTACATACCATACCCGAGTTTTCGCTGGACGTAAAACCTTCCGGCTGTTCTATATAGATTTCTTCATCAAGAAATCCATTTAGAAAAGCCGTTTTGACATCCTTTTGCCAAATCCCATAGTCATGATACGCAGCTATAAAAAGCAAAATCCTAACAGACTTAAGCATGGCTACTGGTGAAAAAGTTTCATCGTAGTCGACGCCAGGTCGCTGCGTGTAACCTTTTGCTACCAGTCGGGCTTTGTAAGTTTCAACCTTACCGTCAGGCCCGCGCTTCCTCTTCTAAACCCATTTACAACTGATAGGAACAATTCCTTCGGGAAGCGGAACCAAGTCCCAAACTTGATTCTCATGCATTGAGTCGAACTCTGATTTCATGGCATTTTGCTATTTCATGGAGTCGATGTCCAACATCGATTCTCTATAGCGAAAATGATCAGTCTTTTCAATAAGAGAACATCGAGACTCTTTTCTTATATCAAATACAAGCGTTCAGGAGGTCTAGATACCCTTTGTGACCTATGGATTGTGTGTGTTGAAGCTCCTTCATCTATTTGAACTTCAGGTTCCTCCATTGGTTCGTTATTTTCAGGTTGGACATCATCAAGTTCAACCTGTCTATGATTACCACCTTCTGACAAGAATTCTACTTCTAGAAATCTTACGAAGCGAGCTACGAACACATTTCGATGCTCGGTATCATAGAACATATATCCCATCGTTTCCGAAGGATATCCAACAAACCTAAACTTTTACCCTCGAGGTGAAATCTTATCTTGCTGAGTCACCCTGACATAGGCAGGACAACCCCAAACCTTAATATAACTAAGATTTGGTCTCCTACCGATCAATATCTCATACGGAGTCGTAGGAACATCTTTTGAAGGAATCTTATTCAAAAGATATGCAGCTGTGTGGGAACATAGAAACTGGGAGACGCATGCTGTCCCGGGCTCACGGGCCGGTTGGGAGTACAGAGTAGCCCGCGGGGGACTAAACCGAAGAATAATGGAGTCGCCACCCGGTGTGACCCGGGAAAATGAGATTTAAGGCCGCACTCACCCCTCGCAAGGGAAGACCTCAAACCGTTGGGTTCAGAATGGTCCCTTACTTATGTCACTTGTAATGAAAGGATTTTTGCAATAATTCAACCAAGCCTAAGCAACATATTTCCAAGAATAATTTACTCATAAGTTCACATGCATAGGTACAAAACTCATATCTAAGTTTACATATAACACATTTTCATACTTGCATATAACCTATTGGCATACAATCTACGTCCGAAATCATGCATAAATATAAATTGACATGCGGAAGGCATACAATTTCACATTGGTAGGCATAGAAGCGCACACAAATAACATTCATACAAGCATGCATATTAAGGAAAGACGCTTAAGTGCATAGTAGAAATAGATAACTCAAGAGGTAATACAAAAGCATAAGGTAAAAAGAGACAACTATATGCTAAGGTAGACATGTCGTGATGTGATGCAGAAATGATCTTAGAATTGAAACGAACACATGCGTGGGTCTTTTTCGGTGGTATTGTGATGTAGTTTGAGGCTGTTTTAGAGGTGCCTGATGCGTCAAAGGGGGCTGCTGTTTTGAGTGTTTGTGGCTTTTGCGTGAAGGTTGGGTATGTGGCTAAAGGCCAGGGGACGTGTTTTGGAGTGGGCAGTTACGTGGGATGTGTGTGCAATTCGGTCGTAGGTGTGTTTGATTGATGAGGGCAGATTGGCGAGGGCTTATGGTGCGTGAGGCGTGATGGGTACAACGGGGAGATGGCTTATGGCAGTGGTTGTTACGTGCATGGGGCATGCATTTCACGTGAAGGCAGGTGATTTTGTGGAATATGCTGAGGCGGTGGAGTGAAGCTAGTTGAATTGAGGGTTTTGTTTTATGTGGAGAGAGACTGTATATACGGGATGAGGCAATGGCGTGGCTGAAGGGTTCTTGTGCGTGAACAAAGGAAAGTGCAAGGGCTGATAATATGGGTACACCAATAATAAAAGATCGAGCCAAGACAGGGATAGATGATGCAATCAATAGATGAAAGACGCGGCAAATATCGTGGTAAAGGTAGCCTTTTAGGCTTTTCTTTCCCTAAATGGAGAACCTTTTAGTCCAACACAATAAGCCCATGCGCTTTTCATTACAATGCGTACAAAGATAAAGAAAATAACATCGGACTTCGTATAACCGATTGAACACTCTTACATTCAACCGAATATACATTAATCGGCGCGGTAAAGCCGGTAAAAGCACGTGGTAAAGGATTTTAACCCCTCAGAATAGGGGACCTTTAATCCAACTTACTAAGCCCATGCGCTCGATCACATCATGCATATAAAAATAAAGACAATAACATCGGACTTCGTATACCCGATTGAACACATCTTAAATTCAACCGAATATACATTAATCGGAGAGGCAAAGCATCGTGGTAAAGGATTTTAACCCCTCAGAATAGGGGACCTTTAATCAAACTTAATAAGCCCATGCGCTCGATCACATCATTACATAAACAAATAACATGCGGAATTTAAATGACGAATAATAAATAAATCAAAGCAACATAAAACAAAAGAATGTGCCGTTTACTCAAGCGGTACGTGGAGTTGTATCCCGAGTACAGATCATACTACAGTCCATTCGGAATGGGCTATGAAATTTATGTCCGGGTTTCCATCCGATATACCACGAGATAGTTGACACATCTTTCATTTTATTCCAATGCCACAACATACAATATTTCGTAATACATGCATATTATCCACTCAAGGGCCACAACATGCATTTTAACATAATAATCATGCGAACAATACTCAATAAATAATAAAAATAAAACTGAAAACGAGTGTGAAAAAATACCCTCAGGTCTAACCTTTTTTGCCGACTTTCGGACTTGCGTTTCGCGGAGATCAGAAGGGTTAAAGCTCCTCACTTTTCCGTTTCACTGGTTAGCGTCTTAGCTCGCTGTTTCGCTATTTTGCTTGCTGTTTGACCTCCGTTTTGCTGCTGTTTTCTCTGTATTTCAGCTTACTTTTTCAGGTCTTCAAAGCTACTGTTTTTGAGTTTTTTAGGGGGTCTAAGGGCTGTGTTTTTCGATTGTTTAAGGAGACTTAGAGTGCAGTTTTTATGTTCACTGCAGTGCGGTTTTTACTACTGGTTTGGGGTGTTTTAGGGGGCTGTTTGGAGGGCTAAATTTCGGTGATGTAGCTGCTGTTTTTGGCGTTATTTGGCTGCTGTATATGGAGTGTTTTGGCTGCTATATTTCGGTTATATGGATGTTGTATCAGGCTGTGTCTTTCGGTAATGTGAGGCAGTGTTTGAAGGCTTGTTGTTTTCGGTAATGTGAGGGTGGAGATGAAGAGAATTGTTTGCTATTTTTTCTTATGATTTGCGTGTAATGTCAAGGATTTCTTGCTGTGATTTACGTGTGAGTTGTGTATTCTGCAGAGGCTGCATGTCTTGGTTAGGGGTTGTTTATATAGAGAAGGGTTAGGGTTTCCCATTGTCTCACAAGGAAAAGATGGATTTGGTGTCAAACAAGGAAATGATTTGATTGATTGGGTGGACAAATTTTGGTGAATTAGGAAGGTTGAATATTTGATTTGCTTGGTTTAGGAATAAATATTTTAATTGGTTAGGATTGATTTTAATTAGGCATAATATTTCTTTAATTTAGTATATAATATTCTGGATTAGGAAGTTACAATATTTTAATTTGGTATAATTATATTTTATGTTTTATTTAATTTGGTATATCAATTAATTAATTTTTGTTTAGTTAATATTTAATTTAATTAATATTTGATTTAATTTGTGTGTATTTTAGGGGCTATGGGCGTGTGGGCCTCTCTTGGTGGGCTAGGTGTTGTGTTGGTTTGGTGAGTGGGCTTAGGTGGGTGGCAAGGGTTTTGGGCCAAGGTGAAAAGGTTGCGGGGTTGTTTTTAGCCAAAGGTGCTCTAAACGGAGGTCCAACAAGTGAGCTTGACGCTAAACAAGTGAATAAGGATCTAATGAAATACCGATTCCCTTCCGATGACCGTTTCCCGCAATATCCTTAACTGAAAAGGTAATGCCTCCAACTGAGACTCATCATCGGGTTTCACATGCAAAAATGCAATGCCTACAGTCGCCCCCACTTTGATGGGACTTGTGCAGTGTGTGACTTTGAACAATCCTATCAAAGTTATGCAATGCATTTTCACTTACCTGGCTCGTCTGCTGCATCAAGCTGAGTTAGTGCTGCAGTGGACCTCGATCCTGGGACGCATCCCAATAACTGCAACCGACAACGGGGGCACCTCGACCTTGGGACGCATCCCGATACCGCTGGAAATGAGGGCCTCGCCCTAGAACAAATGATGTAGTGGGCCCTCGACCCTGGGATGCATCCCAGAACTACAATTGATGATGCAGTGGGACCTCGACCCTGGGACGCATCCCGGAACTGCAACTAACAACAGGGGTACCTCGACCCTGGGACGCATCCCAAAACTGCTGACGATGTGGGCCTCGCCCTCAAGCTGATATTGGCCTCGTCCCCAAGCTGACATGGGCCTCGCCCCCAAGCTGATATGGGCCTCGCCCCCTGGGACTTATCCCAAAAACTGTTGATGTGGGCCTCGCCCCCTAGGACTCATCCCCAAAAATGAAATTGCGCTGACGCTGTTTGGCTCATTTCTGCCGCTTTCTCTTTTCTTCAAACCTGCGAACACAAAACAAAAACAAACACGAAGAGAATGCAATGTTACGTGTATGCATGAATGATTTTCTTATCCCGTTGGGTTAGGTCTTCTGCCAATTTCCTTGGTGACTGCTCGGTCTTCTCTCCCTCAGGCAAAGTACTGCTTCAATCTGTCTACGTTGATCGGCTCGGTGAACTCGTTCCCTTCCAAGTCTGATAGCTTCACTGCTCCATTTCCCATTACCTTCTGCACTATGTAAGGTCCTTCCCAGTTAGGTCTGAACTTTCCTCTTGGATCTGTCGTCGACGGCCTTGATTGCTTAAGTACCAAATCACCCTTTCTGATCTTGGTGGGGCGTACTTTCTTATTGAATGCTCGGGCTAGTCTCTTCTGATACAACTGCATGTGATACAAATACTTCGTTCTTTTCTCATCCAATAGTGCTAACTGATCAAACCTCTATGCGGCCCACTTCTGTTCCGAAAATTATGCCTCTGCTAATACCCTCATAGACTGTATTTCCACTTCTACTGGCAATACTGCTTCCATTCCATAGACCAAAGAGTAAGTTGTGGCCCCTGTTGCTGTTCTTACTGATGTTCTGTACCCCCACAAAGCATATGGTAGTTTCTCGGCCCAATCTCTGCAGTTCTCTGTCATCTTGGCTAAAATCATCTTTATAGTCTTGTTGGCTGCCTCAACTGCCCCATTTGCCTACGGTATGTATGGTGATGACTTGTGGTGGCCTATCCCGTATTTCTGTAACATTGCCTTCGTCTCTCCTTGAAACTGAACTCTGTTGTCTGTCACTACATGATGCGGCATACCATACCGACAAATGAGGTTCCGAGCTATAAAATTTGCCATCTATTTTGCTGTAACATTGCAGAATGATTCGGCTTCCACCCACTTCGAGAAGTAATATACTGCCACTACTATGAAGCGATGCCCATTCTATGCATTCGGTCGAATTTCTCCAATCATATCAATTCCTCATGCTGAGAAAGGCCACAGCTCTGACAACCCGTGTAACTCTGTGTGCGGCAAGTGATTCAAATTACCGTGTGCTTGACAATCATGACAGTGCTTTACCATCTTCGCGCAGTTTGTTTCCATGGTTGACCAATAAAAACCTTGTCTCACTATCTTGCGGGACAGATTCAACCCGTTCATGTGCGGACCACATACCCCCACGTGTATTTCTTCCATTACATGCTGAGCTTCTTCTTTTCTCAAACACTTCAGCTGAATACCGTTTGCTTGCCTCTTGTACAGTTCCCCTTTCAAAATCACATAATGGGAAGCTAACTTCTGAATGGATACTCTGTCTTTTCTGCCTGCCCCTTTCGGGAGTTCCTCATGTTCCAGATACCTTTGAATGTCATGATACCAAGGTTTACCGTCGTCGACCTATACTTCCAGAACTCTTTCTATCTCATAAACAGGTCTGCTTGCTGTTGTCAGTATCAAGGGTCTCATCACTAACTTTTTTGGATTTTCCCAAGTTGCTGCAAGTGTAGCCAATGCATCTGCCATCTGATTCTCTTCTCTTGGTAAGTGTTGAAACTTACAATCGGGGATAACCTGTGCCAACTTTCTGAGGTGAAAAAAGTAAGGTTTCAAACGTTCTTCTTTCAACTCCCATTCTCCTCGCATCTGCTGGACTACCAACATAAAATCTCCGTAGACTTCCACACTCTCGGCCTTCAAGGCTATCAATGCAGTCAAACCAAAAGCACATACTTCATACTCGGCCATGTTATTGGTTACTCTGAATGTCAACCTTTTGGCCAAAGGCAAGGTCTCTCCTTCGGGGGTCACTATCACAATCCCAATTCCGGCTCCCTTGTAATTCACTGCTCCGTCAAAATACATTTACCATCTCTGAACTGTTATTGCTTGAATCTCTTCATCGGGAAATTCAAACTTATACTGATCCCCTTCAACAGGTTGCAATGCCAGAAACTCTGCTACTGCTCGCCCTTTGACCACTTTGGTGGTGAGATACTCAATGTCAAACTCTGTCAGCAATACTAACCATCTGCCCAATTTCCCCACTAGCGAAGGCACTGAATGCAGATATTTCAGAGGATTCTCCTTTGCCACTACCTGGATCTTGTAAGACTGGAAGTAATGCCGTAATTTTCTGGAAGCCCATACCACTGCAAGACAGATCTTCTCTACTTCCTGATATCGAGCCTCATATGGGAGCATCTTCTTACTCAGATAGTAAACTGCATGCTCTACCCCTGTCTCATCTGCATGTACCATCATTGCCCTCAGTGCTTCTGATTCTATGGCCAAGTATAATATCAAAGGTCTGCCCGATCTCGGAGGTTTCAATACATGAGGCTTTACCAAGTACTCTCGGATCTTGTCGAAGGCTGCTTGACACTGCTCATTCCACTTTACCGGTTGATCTTTCCTCAATAGTTTGAAGATAGGCTCACACACTGATGTCAACTTGGCGATGAACCGACTGATATACTGAATCTTCCCAAGGAATGCTCTGACTTCCTTCTCAGTATTCGGTGCTGGCATTTCTGTGATTGCTTTGACCTTTTCAGAGTCTACCACTATTCCTCCCATTCCCACTGTATGTCCCAGTAATTTTCCAGATGTTACCCCAAACACACATTTTTTGGGATTTAGCCGCAGGTTTTATTTGTCAACTCTCTGAAGGAACCTTTCCAGTGCTTCAATATGCCCAACTCTTGTCTCTGATTTCACCATCATGTCATCTACATACACTTCAATCTCTTTGTGCATCAAGTCATGGAATAGTGTAGTGGCCATCCGCTGATAAGTAGCTCCCGCATTCTTGAGCCCAAACGGCATTACCTTGTAACAATAAGTACCCCACTCGGTAACAAATGCAGTCTTGTGTTTATCTTCCTCAGCCATAAGAACCTGATTGTAACCTGAAAACCCGTCTGCAAATGAATACGTAACAGATAAAGCCGCACTATCAACCAGTGAGTCTATGTACGGTAAAGGAAAATCATCTTTCGGGCAAGCCTTGTTGAGATCTCTGTAGTCCTCACACATTCTGACCTTCCCGTATTTCTTTGGCACTGGCACTATATTATCCAACCACTCAGGATACTTTACTACTTCCAGGAACCCCACATCTATCTGTTTCTTAACTTCCTCTCTGACTTTCTCAGCCCATTCTGGTCTCATCCGTCGGAGTTTCTGTTTTACTGGCCTCATATTCGGATAAGTTGGTATTGTGTGCTGGGCAATGTTTCTGTCTACCCCAGTCATGTCCTCATAGGACCAAACAAATACCTTGGCATATCTTCCCAATACTTCTTCTAATTTCTCCCTCTCTTCGGAAGTAACTTCAGTTGCAATCAGAATTTCCTTGGGGTTCTCAAGTGTACCCAAGTTAAATGCAGTAGTTCTGACCGAACTGATATCAAATATACTTGATTCGTGCAGAGTAAATGGAAATGACTCAGGCAAGTAAGCAAAATAAATGTCTTTATTATTGGATAATGCGGAAGTATATTCAAACATCAGGAAGGTAAATGTCTTCATCATCTATAGACATTTATTCCTCCGCAACCAGGTTTTCCTCAGGCTTTTTGTCCTCTCCCAGAGTCAGGCTCTCCAACTTCATCAATTTTTCTTCCCCATTCTTTACTTCCCAAAACTTCTTTAGTCAGCGGTTTCTCCCCAACAAATCCTGGAAGATCTCAATCATCCAGGCACCACAATCCCATTAACTTCTATCGGTTCAGGCTCCCTTGGTATCCCGAAGCCTTCACAAAACATTCCATCAGTTTCAGACCCTTCTTCTTAACCTTCGGCTTTTCTTCATCAGATGTGTATCCCAAACCCTTCCGAGTAGTCTGTCCTCTGAAATCTGGCAATTTTGAACCTTCACCCGGCTCAAACTTCATTTTTTTCATGATCCTAGCCACCCTAGGATCCACCCATTCCTCAAAAGTTGCTGATACCTGAAACCTCGTGAAAGGTTGTATCTCCAAGGCAGCCACATCAATATCTATCTCAGCTCGGATGGTAATAATCTCTCCCTCATACGGGAACTTAATCATCTGATGCAAACTGGAAGGCACGCCCCCAAGTTTGTGAAACCAAGGCCTTCCTAACAACAAGGCAAAAGTGGCTGGGATGTCCAGCACTGTAAACTCAACTTCGTCCTCAATAGGACCAACCTTGACCACTACTACAAATATACCTTCAACTCCTCGCTTACTGTCATCATAAGCTTTGATGGTCATACTGGAGAGGTCCAAATCCGTTGCTTTCATACCCAGCTTTGCCAAAATCTTCAACAGGCACACATTAATGGATGAGCCGCCATCCACCATCACACAATAGGTTCTTTTACCCATCACTTCAGCTCTGATAAACAAAGGTCTATTATGATTTCTCCCCTCAGCTGGGAGTTCTTCCTCAGAAAAGTGATTGTTTGCAAAGTCTCCATTTGCACTGACCCAATAAACATTGCAGGGTTGGCATCTTCCGTCACCACTATCTTGCTTAAGGCCTCAACCATGGCCCGCCTGTGCTTCTGAGATGCACACAATAGGTCCCATATACTCACTTGTGCTTGGGTTTTCCTCAACTGTTGTAGTACTACATCTCCCTCGGTATTTTCTGTATTCTCAGCCACTTCCCTACCCTCAGATAACACTCTTTTACCCTTATCAGTCATATCATTGTAGAAACGCACGCTGCGTGTCATACCCCTCACTTCTTCTTCATCACTACTGGAGAAGTCTGCCCAGAAACTTTTCCCATGTTCGGTTTCATCTTCGCTGTTACTAACCCAAATCCCAAGGCAAACGGCTTGGAGGTCAATGGATTTGAGGACAAGGTTCTCGGGTAGGCCAGAGTTTATCATATAGGTTGGTGGCGGTACGGCACGGTAGTTGGGTAAGGGGTTTCTGTGTGTGTCAGGCTGTTCTGTTTCTGGGTCGGGTATTTTCTGGAGCCTATCAGGTCTTGGATTTCATGGTGGGGTCGGGCGTAATTGTCGGTGTCATGGCCCTTTTGTTGGTGAAAGTAACAGTAAAGGTTTAGGTTATAATGTGATGGTGGGGGATTGGGTAATGGTTTGGCTTCTAGGGGTGTTAGAAGTCCTTGTCTCTTCAACTTCTCCAATACTTTGGACAAGGGTCTTCCCAAGTTGGAGAATCTCCGGTTCCGGATAGCGGCAATCTCAGCAGAAACGGGCTTTGTTCCCGATGTCCCCCCAATGGGCCTCCTGTTCAGACCATAGAATTTTCTATTCTCGGCCTCTTCTTCCTCAATATCCATGACAGTTTCCCTCAACTGCCGAAAAAGCAGTAATCATGGAGGTCATCCTCCTTAGCTTCCCATAGATGGAGGGCTTGGTGCCCTTGATGATCATTTTAATTTGGTCATTCTCCGAGGGCCTAGTCTGCATTTTCAACAACTGACCTCTCCATCGGTCCACATACTCCTTAAAACTCTCCTCCGATTTTTGCTTAACATTCTCTAGATCGCGGAGTGACAGATCGATCTCTAGGTCAGTGACATACTGCTTCAGGAAGGCATCAGCCAACTCCCTCCAATCTTCCTTCACTTTCTTCTCAAACTGTGGTACCACACCACGGGAGCTCCCTCGAGCGACATTCCAAACTCTTCTGCACTTGGCGCTGAGATAGGCCAACCGACCCATGACTGATACAAACTGTCGGAGATGCACTCTTGGATCCCCATTCCCGTTAAACTTAGCCATATCAGGCATCTTGAACTGTGCCGGCAACTGTTCTTCGAAAGTCAGCGTGTCATAATCCAGTAAATCCTCATTCTTACCCCTCATCTTGCGGGTAACTGACTCAACCTGATCCCGGAGCTTCTGTAACTCTGCCTGAGACCCAGATACTCTGCCTGCTGCATACTCTGCCATATCATCATCAAAAGTGGGGATATCATCCCCCAATCTGTTCGGAGGTTCCTCTTGCCTCACATCCCCAGAACTACCCCCAGCACGAGACCCGGCTATACCAGCCACAGCAGTAGTCAAAGCTTGCAACTGTTCAGTGATCTTGGCGAGACCATTCTCTAACTGATCCATATGGGATACCTCGTTCTCGGATTCACTCATGCTTGTTACTGTTCTTTTAGTGAGTCTTGTCCCTTCTCTAACCCAAACGGTATCTATGATGTCTTTTTGAGACACATAGGTTGTTAACATGATGTATGTATGTATGTGGTGCATGAGATGCATGTAACATATAGAACATACTAAATCAATTAAAATTTTCAAACAAATCGGCCCTTTATCATTTTAGAAGCTTTTTGGCTAACTGTCATAGGAGTGAACTCATCCTAGTTTAAATGGCCCAACGAGTTCACATCTCATGGCAAAGAGTCCAACTAAATCCAAATGGTAATATTCCGAACACAAGCACAAAATGGCCCATCAATATTTAGAAGCCTTTGGCCCAATCGTCATAAGATACGTTCTTGTCCCAGTTTAAATGGCCCAACAAGCCCACATCCCATGACAATGGTCCAAATGGATCCAAACGACGATGTTCCCAAACACAAGCATAAAAGAAAAGTAATGCAAACATAAAATAATAATTTCTATAGAGTGGCCCATCGACATTTCAGAAGCTTTTGGCCCAATTGTCATAGGATACGAACTCGTCCTAGTTTAAATGGCCCAACAAGTTCGCATTTCTGACAAGAAGTCCAACTGCATCCAAATGAGGATGGCCCACAAACACAAGGAAATAGTTGCTATAGGTCATACAACCCCGGTCTACGTGTGGGTTCGCAAGAGTGTAGACAAAGGCTCTCACCGGCGAAGGATGGCCCACAACTAGGTCTCTCAACTCAAGGGTTCGAGTGACCAAGTGAGCGCACCTTTTTTTTACACTAAGGTACGTGCCAACGAGCTATGGGTGTGATTGACTATCAAATGGAATTCCCATTGTAGATTCCCCAGAGGGAGGGTGGAGCGAGGCTCACTTAATTACCCAAGCCTCTTAGGCTCTTATCGCTTGGTGTCAGGAATAAACAACGAGTCCTCCAAATTAGTCCATCACCATAGGCTACGAGTAGATGGCTATTTAGGTACCTTCACAGCTTTTCCTTCTAGAAAGGTAGTGAGTGAAGGAAGACACCAAACCATTACCTAGCCTCAAAATGCCTCTGATTAAACCCCTTTTAACCCACGGTAGACACGGTCAATTAAAGCATAAATCATAATATTACAAGGCATTATTTCGGGGCTGATTCTCTATCCCCAGTGGAGTCGCCAGACTGTGGGAACACAGAAACTGGGCGAAGCATGCTGTCCCGGTTGGGAGTACGGAGTAGCCCGCGAGGGACTAAACCAGAGAATAATAGAGTCGCCACCCGGTGTGACCCGAGAAAATGAGATTTAAGGCCGCACTCACCCCTCGCAAGGGAAGACCTCAAACCGTTGGGTTCAGAATGGTCCCTTACTTATGTCACTTGTAATGAAAGGATTTGTGCAATAATTCAACCAAGCCTAAGCAACATATTTCCAAGAATAATTTACTCCTAAGTTCACATGCATAGGTACAAAACTCATATCTAAGTTTACATATAACACATTTTCATACTTGCATATAACCTATTGGCATACAATCTACGTCCGAATTCATGCATAAAGATAAATTGACATGCGGAAGACATACAATTTTACATTGGTAGGCACAGAAGCGCACACAAATAACATTCATACAAGCATGCATATTAAGGAAAGACGCTTAAGTGCATAGTAGAAATAGATAACTCAAGAGGTAATACAAATGCATAAGGTATAAAGAGACAACTATATGCTAAGGTAGACAAGTCGTGATGTGATGCAGAAAGGATCCCTAGAATTGACACGAACACATGCGTGAAGGTTGGGTTATGTGGCTAAAGTCCAGGGGACGTGTTGTGGAGTGGGCATTACGGTGGGATGTGTGTGCAATTCGGTCGTAGGTGCGTTTGATTGATGAGGACAGATTGGCGAGGGCTTCTGGTGCGTGAGGCGTGATGGGTACAAGGGGGAGATGGCTTATGGCAGTGGTTGTTACGTGCATGGGGCATGCAGTTCACGTGAAGGCAGGTGATTTTGTGGAATATGCTGAGGCGGTGGAGTGAAGCTAGTTGAATTGAGGGTTTTGTTTTACGTGGAGAGAGACTGTATATACAGGATGAGGCAATGAAGTGGCTGAAGGGTTCTTGTGCGTGAACAAAGGAAAGTGCAAGGGCTGATAATATGGGTACACCAATAATAAAAGATCGAGCCAAGACAGGGATAGATGATGCAATCAATAGATGAAAGACGCGACAAATATTGGTAAAGGTAGCCTTTTAGGCTTTTCTTTCCCTAAATGGAGAACCTTTTAGTCCAACACAATAAGCCCATGCGCTTTTCATTACAATGCGTACAAAGATAAAGAAAATAACATCGGACTTCGTATACCCGATTGAACACATCTTACATTCAACCGAATATACATTAATCGGCGCGGCAAAGCATCGTGGTAAAGGATTTTAACCCCTCAGAATAGGGGACCTTTAATCCAACTTACTAAGCCCATGCGCTCGATCACATCATGCATATAAAAATAAAGACAATAACACCGGACTTCGTATACCCGATTGAACAAATCTTACATTGAACCGAATATACATTAATCGGCTCGGCAAAGCATCGTGGTAAAGGATTTTAACCCCTCAGAATATGGGACCTTTAATCCAACTTACTAAGCCCATGCGCTCGATCACATCAGCATATAAAAATAAAGACAATAACATCGGACTTCGTATACCCGATTGAACACATCTTACATTCAACCGAATATACATTAATCGGCGCGACAAAGCATCGTGGTAAAGGATTTTAACCCCTCAGAATAGGGGACCTTTAATCCAACTTACTAATCCCATGCGCTCGATCACATCATTACATAAAAAAATAACATGCGGAATTTAAATGACAAATAATAAATAAATCAAAGCAACTTAAAACAAAAGAATGTGTCGTTTACTCAAGCGGTACGTGTAGTTGTATCCCGAGAACAGATAATACTACCGTGCATTCGGAATCGGCTATGAAATTTATGACCGGGTTTCCATTTGATATACCGCGAGAGTCGACACATCTCATTCATTTTATTCCAAGGCCACAACTTACAATATTTCGTAATACATGCATATTTATCCACTCAAGGGCCACAACATGCATTTTAACATAATGATCATGAGAACAATACTCAATAAATAATAAAAATAAAACTGAAAACGAGTGTGAAAAAATACCCCCAGGTCTAACCTTTTTTGCCTACTTTGGACTTGCGTTTCGCGGAGATCGGAAGGGTTAAAGCTCCTCACTTTTCCGTTTCACTGGCTTAGCGTCTTAGCTCGCTGTTTCGCTGTTTTGCTTGCTGTTTGACCTCCGATTTGCTGTTGTTTTCTCTGTATTTCTGCTTACTGTTTCAGGTCTTCAAAGCTACTGTTTTTGCGTTTTCTAGGGGGTCTAAGGGCTGTGTTTTTTTGATTGTTTAAGGAGGCTTAGAGTGCAGTTTTTGTGTTCAATGCAGTGCGGTTTTTACTACTGGTTTGGGGTGTTTTAGAGGGCTGTTTGGAGGGCTAAATTTTGGTGATGTAGCTGCTGTTTTTGGCGTTATTTGGCTGTTGTATATGGAGTGTTTTGGCTGCTATATTTCGGTTATATGGCTGTTGTATCAGGCTGTGTCTTTCGGTAATGTGAGGGAGTGTTTGAAGGCTTGTTGTTTTCGGTAATGTGAGGGTGGAGATGAAGAGAATTGTTTGCTATTTTTTCTTATGATTTGCGTGTAATGTCAAGGATTTCTTGCTGTGATTTGCGTGTGAGTTGTGTATTCTGAAGGGGCTGCATGTCTTGGTTAGGGGTTGTTTATATAGAGAAGGGTCAGGGTTTCCCCTTATCTCACAAGGAAAAGATTGGATTTGGTGTCAAACAAGGAAATGATTTGATTGATTGGGGGGACAACTTTTGGTGAATTAGGAAGGTTGAATATTTGATTTGCTTGGTTTAGGAATACAATATTTTAATTGGTTAGGATTGATTTTAATTAGGCATAATATTTCTTTAAGTTAGTATATAATATTCTGGATTAGGAAGTTACATTATTTAATTGGTATAATTATATTTTATGTTTTATTTAATTTGGTATATCAATTAATTAATATTTGTTTAGTTAATATTTAATTTAATTAATATTTGATTTAATTTGTGTGTATTTTAGGGGCTATGGGCGTGTGGGCCTCTCTTGGTGGGCTAGGTGTTTGTGTTGGTTTGGTAAGTGGGCTTAGGTGGGTGGCAAGGGTTTTGGGCCAAGGTTAAAAGGTTTGCGGGTTTTTTTTGGGCAAAGGTGCTCTAAAACGGAGGTCCAACAAGTGAGCTTGACGCTAAACAAGTGAATAAGGATCTAACAAAATACCGATTCCCTTCCGACGACCGTTTCCCCCCTCCTTAATATCTAACTAAAAAGGTAGTGCCTCCAACTGAGACTCATCATCGGGTTTCACATGCAAAAATGCAATGCCTACAAGCTGTTAAAAGAGAGTAGCCCCATAAGTAATAGGGAAAATCTGTAAAACTCAACATCGATCGGACCATATCCAATAAAGTCCGATTTCTCCTCTCAGACACTCTATTATGCTGTAGTGTACCTGTAGGAGTATATTGAGCGAGAATCCCGTTCTCATTCATATGATCCATGAACTTACTGCTCATATATTCGCCACCTCGATCGGATCAAAGGCATTTAATATATTGAACAATCTGTTTTTCTACTTCATTTCGGAACTCTTTGAACTTTTCAAAGGTTTCCAATTTATGTCGCATCAAATAGACATAACCGTACTATGACAGATCATCAGTAAAGGTAACGAAGTATGAATAACCACTGTGAGCAGTTTGACTTAGTGGACCACATACATCAGAATGTACGAGTTCCAGTAAGTTAGTGGCATAGTGTCCAGCACCTGAAAATGGGGTTTTGGTCATCTTACCCTGAATACACGATTCACAAGTTGGATAGGATTCAATGGTGAGATCTGGTATCAAACCACTCCTAACCAATTGGTTAAAGCATTTAACGCCTATATGACCTAGCCGCTTATGCCAAAGTTCATTATTATGAACAATATGTAAACTATATTTATTAACTCAGTATTCAAAATATCTTACTTTCCTTCAGCACTTGCAACGAATTGCAAATGTGAACAGGACAAGCAGAATCTACAATTCAGCTTGATGTAACGGCTTCACAAGCCAAAAAGATATCAATAACTAGAAAAATAAATGTATCTGATATAGATGCTATCTCCTTCCTCAGCTGGGAAATATAGTAAGGACAGTTCCTTTTCCAGTGCCCGATTTTACTGCAGTGATGGAATTTGTCATCGGAAGCCCTCTTGCGCTTTGCTATCTTACCTTGTGGTTGAGAACCGAAACCCTTATTCTTCTTCGCTTTCGTCTTCTTTCCCTTTGACCAGGTCTGGGAAGAAGCAAAAAGTGAAGTAGGTTTCGGAGGGCGAGTCGGTACTCTACTAGCCATTCCTTAAGTCCTCTTCTGTTCTGTGAGCAACATCCTATGCAGCTCATGGAAGGTACAGATAATCCAATTTATGTTGAAGTACATCACGAATTGGCGATATGAAGCTGAGAGTGAACTAAGAATGACACTCTTACCGAGAATGTCATTCAGAGGGAGATTATGTTGCCTCAGTTGATCGATCAAATCGATTATGTGAAGAACATGCGAGCTCACAGCTTGCCCCTCATCCAGTCGCGCATGGAACAGTTCCATCGTAACTTTGTGAACAATAATTTGTTCATGGTTCATAAACGATTCTCTTAATCGCATCATCATACTATACGCATCTAACATGTCATAGTATTGTTTCTTGAGTCCAGGTGTCAGCGAACTTAAGATGTATGATTTAACTTTTAAATCATCATCTTTCCAAGCTTGGAAAACTTGGCGTTCCACCGGTGTTGCGTCCTCAGACACAGCAAGGGGCAGCGGACCCTCAAGAACATATCCAAACTTCTCGGAATCAATGACAATCCTTAAAACTAAGTCCCAATCAGTGAAGTTTTTAGCGCCTTTGAGGTTGTTCGTATCCACATATAGATCTTAGTCCCAAACTGATTAGAAGATGGTGCCGCCATCGCAAATCTATCATATAGATCACGAAAAACGGTTAGCAGAAATAAATCAGTTTTCATATAATATCAAAAGCATTAACTAGATAATGAATTTTTAATCTAAAAATGCCCATCCCACTAAATCATGCAATACTGTAATCCCCAAACAGAATATAAAGATTTAATAATTAAATTAAATACAAATAGTGAAAGGTGGATCTCATGAATATATTTCAGCTCACAGTAGAGGCACAGTCTCGCCTACGTATATTCATCAGGTAGACAACTCTTTGTCAATCACTCAATATTGACTCATGGGTTTCCGGTCCTAATCGTTTCTCGTTGTGACAGCTTGGGCACGTTCACAAGGAGACGTACCAAGGTTAAACTCGTCAATGATAAACTCAAGCTACTTGCGTAACCCTGACAGCTTGGGCACGTTCAAGATTGCGCTTTCGCTTGAATTTATCTAGTATCTAATATACATCCGGCATAAATAAATCTCTATCAGCTACACCCTCATAGCAGAGGCACAGTCTCAGATGTAGTCACAGAAAAATATTCATAAACCGTATTGACAAGACATACCATGTAATATTCATCAAATACATAATTAAAATAAACCTTATTAATTAAGGATTTTCCGCAAAAGATGCTTTTTAATTTATTTAATCAAATTAAATAAATACATGCATGTAACAAGTAAAGAAAAAATTAAACATTGAATTTAAAAGGAATAATCATATTAGGGTGGCCAAAATCAGACTCGCTCTGATACTATTTTATAGGGGTTTTATGGTGAAAATCCGGTAACGCAACGAAATAGTGGAAAATCAAAATTTTACGATTTAAAAATTTTTCTTGAATCAATTAAATAAACTTATTTTTTTAATTATCCAATTATCAAATTCTGAAAAATTACACAAGAGATCAAATTTCTTGGTAATTACCGAATTACCCCATAACTTTGCAAATTGATCATTTTAGTCCAAAAATTGTCAAATACAATTTTGGATGAGTCTAAATCATTTCAAAATTATTTTTCAACATATCCAATACATCAAAATAAGATTTCACACAAATCCCCAATTTTAAGCCTTATGCCGAGAGCACCCCAAAATTTTCAATTAATTACAATTTGGTCCCTTTTGTTCGAAACATGCCAAGATCAAATCCAATCAACCCAAAAATTTACATGCATCATATACACTCCATAAAACATCACATATATGAAAAGCCCCAATTTTGGAATGGGTTATGAACCCTAATGTTTCAATTTCATCAAATTGACCAATTTTACCAAATCTTTAAAATCCAACACTTTAATCCATTCATTACTTCACCAAACAAGCCTCACCACTTTGAAATAACTCTAGAAAAATTCTAGGTCACCAATGAGTGGCTCAACAACTCTAGAATGGAAACTTGATTTCCAAAGAATCAAAAGTAAGCCTTTGAAACCATTTCAAGCTTACTGACATGCATACATCTTTCATTCAAGTTCACAACCAATTAAACACAAACTATAGGAGTAGAGATAACATCAAAGCATCACAAATTGAAGCTAAGTATGTTAGAAGTATTTTCTATGTTGAAGACTTTAAAGAAATACTTACAAAAATAAAGATTTTCAAAGGTTTCTTCTTTAGCCTTCAAGCTTTGCTACCAAATTCTTTTGTTTTTATTTTTGATGTCTAATGAACTTATGAAGCCCTAAAATGAAACAAAACAATATATACCTCAACTTTAAGCCCTTGGAAGAAATTGGTGTATAGGAAAATATCTAGATATTACTTTTTGTTTCATTAAAGTAAGCTTTATAAACTTGCAAGTTTAATCATCAAACCATTTAATGAATTTCTTAAAGTCAAATAAAGCAACTAAAAGAATTTCTTTAATCATCACAACTTTAAGATATTTATATTTTAATTAATTTAATCATTTAACAATTAAATAATTAAATAATTATTTAAATACAAATATATTAAATATATGTATTATATTTACATTAAATATCAAATACATATATATTTATGATATTAGTCAAATATCTCAATTTGACAATTAATTTATGTGTATTTGATAAAATCTAACATTAAATGCAAATACACAAAAAATAAGAAATGACTATTAGGTCTCTTCACATGTATTTTTCGTTTAACCTTTAAACGACTTATAAATAATCAGTATTATTTATAAATGTTGTCCTAGTGCTCTAGGAATATATTTCAATAGTGAGACTCTCTAGATTCGGGCATGTCCGTTACGAAATCCAATTTTGTGTCCATAATTTACCCACCCGTAAATTATGACGACCACGGATAAACTCGCTGAATCATACAGGTTGAGGTCATGGCAAATGTATAATTCCTCCGTCACAGGTATCCGGATATATCCCAGAGATATAGATATAAAAGTCAAATATCTATAGAAACTATCCCGTCGACGTCTCTATTAGCAATCTAAAAAAGAACACTTAGAACTCACTTCTAAAGTGTACCACGGGCCCATGGTTTTTATCTGATTGCTAATCATAAATGGACTACCTATGCTCTGTACACAGAACTGACGGATCCTATCTCGACACACACAGGACACCCTGAGGATCTATCCACACCCAACGAACATGTGGAGGTCTGATCTAAATAGATCGGTGACGTGACTGCCATCTAAGTATGGAGGATGTCTCATGTGTCCACAGTGGTATCTCAAGTCGAAGAATCACAAATGCTACTCAACCTGAGAAGATTCGTATTGACATTTGTGTACCATTCATTAATAATCTTCGGTGAGTCGTTCAGTGTCTATCCGCTATAAACACCTACAAGTCTATACGAGTCCCCAAGACCCATGGTTCATTGAGAAACCATTGGAATCATATATTTCAGTATACGACATGTACCGGTCTCAACGGGTTTACTTTACTGACCAAGTAGTGTAAACCTTGACCAGAAACTGTCTGAGAATGACAACGTCATGATACAACTCAATGTTAGTTGCGACACTTTTGCAACAGTACCATAACTAATCATCCTAAGGTCAATTACGTCTTTACCATATAAGAATATATATTATATTATAGAAACTGCTTGTATTATTGGTAATAAAATATTTTACAGTAGTATTTTCAAAGAAATACAATTGGGAATTGGCGCTCTGAGCACCAACCCCAACATTTTACATAGTACATGATACTCTAGAGCATATATCCCAACATCTTAGGCATCACGATTGGATAATGTATTTAGGATTATCGTTGGTGAAAGTCCATAAAATGACATGGCTGATAGTGTGTCTGGACTACCATCGGTGAGATTTCATAAAGTGTCATAGATATTTGACCACACAAGAGTCCTAAATATTAATAGATGGAATCACCATGGGTTAAATCCTATAAATCTTGTGTGGGGTTATTTTGTGAAGGCCCCCCACAATAGTTCTAGTAAGTATGTGGTAGAACCTTCCACATTCGGTATAGTGACTGTACATCACATGTGAATAGTATGGTAGAGCCATCATTTGTGAAAGTGCCTATAAAATGTCACAGTTTATTTCACATGGCCATATGAGTTGTCAGAGTACTATGGGTTTTAATGGGAGAGTTATACTTATGATATATGTATTGTGACATATAACTATATGTGTGTATCAGATTTTATGATTTTATGATTTATCTATTTTATACTATTTCGAGACTATATGTATTGTAATTTTCTTGAATGGATTCTATCTTTTTACATATTATGTGATGTATTTTAAACTGCATTTTTATAAACTGACCATACAACTGTATTTCGGAAAAGTGAAAAGGTTTTCAACAGGAAATCAAATTCCCACAGACTTTCCGAATGCTCCCCCTATTTCCTCTATAGGTAGTTCGAGTTAGGCGAGTTCAGAACTCCATAAATTAAGGGCTGGAGCTAGTGATATGACGTAATTTTACACTTGCACCCTCATATCAGATATTGGTTAGTAGAATAATTTTTTTTTTATTAACTTGACAATTGTAATAAATATATGTCGTATAAGTGTGTTTGTGTAACACCCCGCCAGAGGCAGGATGCTACCGGCAGGAGACATGATTGACCCATCTCCATAAGCCTATAAATTTTGAAAATCCGGCATTATGTATCCTAAAGATCCGACAACCTGGATCCTAGTCCAGCATCAAAACGAACCTGAAATAAACATCATATATTATAACGGACCTCAAGTCCACACCAACACATCAAAATCACCACCTAAGGGTTCCGTGCCCATATCATCTATCAACACTCAAGGGCTCAGTGTCCACAACATCATCAACAATCAAAATATTTACTTAATATATATACAAACCACGTGCTCCGCACGATTAACAAAACATTGGTGGCGAAACCTCCGAACCTACCCGGATTTATCCAAACATATTCGTAATATCATAAATAACTCGTAACTATCATCAAAACAAAAACACATCTTTATACGCAAAAACCCACTTTTACCGAAAACTTACATATTCTATCGGATCGATCAAACTCATTTCATTTTCACTCGGATTCTACCGAATGCTCATATTCAATATACTAACACTCAAACAATTCAATTTACATCAATACTCTACTCTAAGAAGCTACTGGATACATCCGAACATTTAACTATAAACTTGAAATTTACGGATTTTTATTTAGAGGTCTTACCGAGATTTCGAGGGCATAGACGAACTCCAAACAATCCCACGAATGCGCTGGAATCGACAGAATTTCGATCGGAGCTATTGTTCACCGTGGGTCACTATTCATCTGAATCTTCCTCCCTCGTTTCACGTGCAACTGAGCACAGATCGGAAAAATCATCACTGCCATCTTGCAATACTCCTCGAGAGCTTCGATTTGGCGGGTGGCTCGGGCCATGAAACAGAGCGACAAACCGGGATCGAGAGACCAATGTGTGCGTGAATCTCCCCTTCCTGTCGCCGTTGCCGGCGTCCTGGTGGCTAACGCCGGCCACCACAAGGTGGAGGGGTGGCCGGTGCACCCCATGGCTGGTCGCGCCGGTCGGCGGTGGCCGGCAGGCCACCGACGCGACCATGGGTGGCCAAACGTGTTTGAGAGCGTGAGGGGGTCGTGTGGGGAGTTTGTAATTATTTTATCATTTTCGCAATATGCAAAATTATGAGGTATTTATAGAAGAGTTTCTGAATATTACATTCAGACCCCCGAAAACTACAATTAGGTCCCTACCATAGAATATTCTCGAAAAATTCATAATTTTGAAGCTCTTCTGATGTAAATTTCAAATAGTGTTCAACACGAAAGTTGTTCGTCTCGGAAAAACGAGTCTGATGGTTCAATAATCAGTTCAATCGAAGTTCTTTTTCTATCTTTATAGCCGAAATAAGAAATTTTTTACTCGTATAACGATAAAATCAGAAATCGCGTAACCGGTTCTCAGAACCACACTTGTTTCAACACGGTGAATCTTCACTTAAAAAATATTCCGATATATTTTCCAATCTGTATACTCTTATTTTTTATTACCATCCTATTCCAAATCTTTAAATTTAATTCGGAAACCTTCCGACATTGTTCCGAAAAATTCGGGATATTATAGTTTTTATAATAATATTGATGGTGCATAACTTAAGTTTATTTATATAAATTCCTATTATGTTTTCAATTTATGTTTGATGGTGATTTCGGAAATTATGGGACATATATACCCTATAGGATTTTAATATTATATGTGACATTTATAATTTTCACATTGAGTGAAATTCCCCACGACTAGCCCAAATCGGTGTGTGACATTCACATGATGGCTATAAATAATTCTTTAATCTTTGTGGTCTCAAAGAAAATATGTTGGGAATAGTGAGGAATCCATTCTGATCGATTTCGATAAGCGATCTCCCCTGACTCAAACTTTTAATCACCATCTACAAATACTAACTCTTTTTCAGTAAACGTTTCAATATCGCTTCTGACATTCAAACGTGTCAGCTGAAATAAAATTGAAATCTGAACATTTCAATAATGCTTCGGAAACACAGAAAAATAAGTATTAGGAATTTAGCAAATCTTTCAAGGGATGATTTGAGAAGGTGATGATTGAAAACCTACAAAGCCTAGAAATGTCTCACCCCATCGTTTCAAATTTCAGAAACGAATGGGACAGTGAAACTTCTCAGAAATGTTCAGAAAAGTTTCTGAAGTGTTTCAAAATAATTTATAAAAAAATGAAGAAACATATGGAAATCACCATAAGATTGAATTTCTAGAAAACCCCATATAATTGAATGAACCTAAGAACTGTGAACCCCAATTTTGTAGGAAAAAAACTCTTTTCGAGATCAAATTAAACCCTCAAGAAACTTGTCATTGAAAACCCTTTCTATATCGTTGAAAGAAACCTTGCTTGCAAAAGATGCTATAAAATAAGTAATCTCTTTAACAAGTCAGGTGTTTAATTCAATGAACAATAGAAATTCAATCTCTCACACTCATGTATGCTCTCCACAATAAGCTTATTTATAAATTTTGAAAAATGATTTTATTAATGAATATGACCACTTTATATAGAAGGTCTTCTGAAACCCTAATAGAAGTAGGAAAACTAAAAAAATCATAATCTAACCATGACTAGACCTCACGACACTCTCACCATCACATGCCCTCGTTCCTAAATTCTAGCCATTTACATGTCCATCAAGACAAGTAGTCTAACTACCCATCCCAATAACTTAAATAAAGTAAAGTTTGTGTTTGGGCCTTTAATGAATGGCCCATACATTTAATGCTTAATATAAATAAAAAAATAAACTTAAACATAAAATAAATAATAAGCCAATAGGCTCTAACATGCGCAAGCCTCTTATGTTTTTGGGCTTGAGTGTTGTTTCTTCAGTTTTGGGCTTAGTCTTCAAATATTTGGGTCATATGAATATAACTTGGACCCTCTTCTATTAAGCCAACAAAAAATGATTATGCTCCATTTAGACAACATGAAGAATCAACCAAGGCCTTCAAGCCTTGCATTACTTTATTGATCTTCTTAGCCCATTGTCTTGAGATTGGTCCAACTGGAACTGATAATGGATCAACTTTATGTGCTCCTCTTCCATATGGTAATTGATGTTATGGTTGGTGTTCTGAGTGCTAATTTCTTATGTATTTCCCTGTAAATATTTTATTATTGAATAAAATAAACAGTTTCTATAATATAAATTATTTTATAATATGGTAAAGACGTAAATGACCATAAAGTGATTGGTTATGATACAATTACAAAAGCGTCGCAACTGACATTGAGCAGTATCATAACAGTATCATTCTTTAACTTTTCCTCGACAATAAGCTTATTTGTAAAGTTTGAAAAATGATTTTATTAATGAATATGACCACTTTATATAGTAGGTCTTTTGAAACCCTAATCGAAGTAGGAAAACTAAAAAAATCATAATCTAACCATGACTAGACCTCACGACACTCTCACCATCACATGCCCTCGTTCCTAAATTCTATCCCTCTACATGTCCATCAAGACAAGTAGTCTAACTACACATCCCAATAACTTAAATAAAGTAAAGTTTGTGTTTAGGCCTTTAATGAATGCCCCCATACATTTAATGCTTAATATAAATAAAAAAATAAACTTAAACATAAAATAAATAATAAGCCAATAGGCTCTAACATGCGCAAGCCTCTTATGTTTTTGGGCTTGAGTGTTGTTTCTTCAGTTTTGGGCTTAGTCGTCAAATATTTGGGTCATATGAATATAACTTGGACCCTCTTCTATTAAGCCAACAAAAAATGATTATGATCCATTTAGACAACATGAAGAATCAACCAAGGCCTTCTGGACTAAGCCTTGCATTGCTTTATTGATCTTCTTAGCCCGTTGTCTTGAGATTGGTCCAACTGGAACTGATAATGGATCAACTTTATGTGCTCCTCTTTCATATGGTCATTGATGTTAGGGTTGGTGCTCTGAGCGCCAATTTCTTATGTATTTCCCTGTAAATACTCTTGTAAATATTTTATTATTGAATAAAATAAACAGTTTCTATAATATAAATTATTTTATAATATGGTAAAGACGTAAATGACCATAGAGTGATTGGTTATGATACAGTTACAAAAGCGTCGCAACTGACATTGAGCAGTATCATAACAGTGTCATTCTTTAACTGTTCCTCGACAATAAGCTTATTTGCAAATTTTGAAAAATGATTTTATTAATGAATATGACCACTTTATATAGTAGGTCTTCTGAAACTCTAATAGAAGTAGGAAAACTAAAAAAATCATAATCTAACCATGACTAGACCTCACGTCACTCTCACCATCACATGCCCTCGTTCCTAAATTCTAGCCATCTACATGTCCATCAAGACAAGTTGTCTAACTACCCATCCCAATAACTTAAATAAAGTAAAGTTTGTGTTTGGGCCTTTAATGAATGGCCCATACATATAATGCTTAATATAAATAAACAAATAAACTTAAACATAAAATAAATAATAACCCAATAGGCTCTAAAATGCGCAAGCCTCTTATGTTTTTGGGCTAGAGTGTTGTTTTTTCAATTTTGGGCTTAGTCTTCAAATATTTGGGTCATATGAATATAATTTGGACCCTCTTCTATTAAGCCAACATAAAATGATTCTGCTCCATTTAGACAACATGAAGAATCAACCAAGGCCTTCTAGACTAGGCCTTGGATTGATTTATTGAGCTTCTTAGCCCGTCATCTTGAGATTGGTCCAACTGGAACTGATAATGGATCAACTTTATGTGCTCCTCTTTCATATGGTCATTGATGTTAGGGTTGGTTCTCTGAGCACCAATTTCTTATGTATTTCCCTGTAAATACTCTTGTAAATATTTTATTATTGAATAAAATAAACAGTTTCTATAATATAAATTATTTTATAATATGGTAAAGACGTAAATGACCATAGAGTGATTGGTTATGATACAGTTACAAAAGTGTCGCAACTGACATTGAGCAGTATCGTAACAGTATCATTCTTTAACTGTTCCTGGTCAAGGTTTACAATTACTTGGTCAGTAAGTATACCCGTTGAGACTGGTACGTGTCATATATTGGAATGTTGGATTCTAATAGTTTCTCAATGAACCATGAGTCTCGGGAGACTCGTATAGACACATTGGTGTTTATATCGGATAAACACTGAAAGACTCACCGAATATTCTTAATAGATGGTACATCAATATCAATAAGAATCTTCTCGGGTTGAGTGAGCATAGTGATCCTTCAACTTGAGATACCATTGTCAATGTATGAGGTATCTTCCACACTTTGATGGCAGTCACATCACCGCTCTATTTAGATCAGACCTCCGCATGTTCGTTGGGTGTGGACTAATCCTCAGGATATCATATGCGTATCAAGATAGGATCCGTCAGTTATGTATACAGAGCATAGGTATCCATTATGGAATTATCAATCTGTTAAATCCATGGGTCCGCGGTGCACTATAGAAATAAGTTCTAAGTGCTATTAAGAGATTGCTAAGAGAATCGTTGACAGGATTATACCTATAGAGATTTGACGTTTATATCTATATCTCTGGGATAATCTGGATACCTGTGACAGAAGGATTATATGTATGCAGTGACCTCGACCTGTATGGCTCAGAGAGTTTATCTGTGTTCGTTATAATTTACGGGTGGGTAGATTATGGACACGAAATTGGATTTCGTGACAGATATGCCTGAACCTAGAGAGTCTCACTAATGAGATATACTTATAGGGCACTAGGGCAATTTTTATAAATAATATTGATTATTTATAAGTCGTTTAATGGTTTAATGATAATACATGCATTTGGGATCTTTCAGCCATTTATTAAATGTCAAATTGTAATATTTGATATTTATTATTAATATATGTATTTTGATTATTGACCGATGCGTAATCACATGCGTATAACGCAAGCGCACGTATCGTTCAAGTATTATAAAAAGTATCGATCCCACGAGGACATAATACCTAATCTATTAATTTTATGAGGTCAAATGATTACTAGTATCTAACAGGTTAATTGATTGATTTGAAATGGTGATGATTCTAAATTTAAAAACAAGTAAATAAAAATGCACGAATGTAGGTTTAAGAAAATTCAATATTAAGAAACTATCTAGGGTTGTGAATCTTTCTAATATCTTTTAAAAGATGAAGTGGTTAAGTAATGTTTGTGTAATATATCGATTTAATAACCTGGAACACGAAATTATACAAAAGCCTTTGTCGATGGTCAGACGCAAATGCCCAGTTTAACCTAATTGAACCATATGTCTATGTCAACCAAATTACCTGGATTCATTAAGTTTAAGTTCCAATTATGGCTACCCCCGCCTGACAGGTATATGTCTATCCTGTAAGGAAATCTATTAAAGGGTTATCTATCATCAATGAAGATCGTGAGCTATTAAGTCTAAGGCTGAAACCTAAAATTCCTTTGTCAAGTTTATTTTAGATTTACCAGATAAATCTTATTAGTGGCCAATTAACAAGACACATTAAGCTTAAGACTTAATAAGTAAACCTTTAAATTACCCAAACTACAAAATAACCCCTTATAAACCAGTGATATTAGACTTCATCACAACCCTAGATAACTAACTTAGTTACGACACATAACTAGGGCTATTAAATTAAAAGACATAAAGTAAATGCTGAAAAGGAAAAGCGGTAAAGTAAATACTGAAAGTAAAATTACAATAAAATAAAATGTTAAGGTAAAAGGATCAACTTTTACTAATTACTATTTAGATATCTCCCTTAATATAATATATTAACTTGTGATGATTTTACCAACCAGCCATATAGGCGGTAACCTGATTAAGTCAAATTAAGTCCAACCAGCCATAATGGCGGAATCAAAATAAATCTGGCATATAGGCGGTAAGAAAATTTAATTACCAACCGACCAATCTGACTGTATTCTTCTTAGTCAGGTTTAAACTAGTTTAAAATGAATTACAAACCGGTCAATATAGCGGTATCCTTTTTAAGTCAAATTTTAAGTAGTGAATATATTATAATTAAGGGAGATTAATCTAAATAGCAATAGTAAAAGAATTACCTTTCACCCTAGCAGGGGAAGTTACCTCCTCATGGTTGAATAGTAAAAACTGTAAAAAGTAAAGAAAGTAAATTACTATTACTATTACAAAAGTAAATTACTATTACAGAATGTAATTAATTACAAAACTGAAATTAAAACAAACTAGATAGAAAACTCCATATTTACATCAGAGAATTCAGAGAGGAAGGTGCATCTGAAATTGAAATCTCGAGCTTCTGGTTCGTCGGCTTCAGATTCTTATCTGCCACGTGGAATTATGGATAAGGTGATAAGGTGACACGTGCCAAGGCGGCTGGCAACTCAATGATTATGCTGACGTGGTGATGACGTGGCGACACATGGCGAAAGTGATTGTCGGCACCGTAGGATTGCGACATGTGGCACTTCATGATTGACTAATGATGACATGGCGGTGTCGTGGCATATTGACTCGGTCAACTGTGATGTGGATGATGACGTGGCTGACAAGCGGGATGACACGTGTCAATACGTGGCGATGGCGATTGTCGGCACCGTAGGGTGATGACACATGGCACGACGCACGTTAGCGGATGGGCTGTGATGTTGACACGTGGCAGACGCACGTTAGCAAGTCTTGGTGCATGTTAGGTGTCGCGATGCGCAAAATTACCAAATTGCCCTTTTGTCCATTTTTCACTGTTTTGGCCCCAAATCACCTCCAGAAAGTCCTGAAACTTTATTTATCTACAAAATAACACAAAAAATATAAAAATATTCACAAAACTCAAGAAACTATATAAAATATTATGTTAAATGAGTGGGAAATAGTGATATAATTGCCACTCATCACACCCCCAAACCTAATATTTTGTTAGTCATCGAGCAAAACACAAAATAAAATAAAATTTAACTAAGCCACTTTCGTAGGGATCACGGTTGCATTTAGCGTATGTAACAAGCCTTTAAACCGCTAGGTGTCCCTAGTGGACGAGTTGTAGTCTCGTGAGGGTTTACAGCAATGATTCCCACAAACATTTTACAAAAGTAAAAATGTAGTGAAACTAATGCACACAAAAGCAAAAAGACAAGAGAAAATAAAATAAAGAAGTTAGTGACTAATCAGGTGAAACTTCTACTCCAAGTTACTAGTTGTTTTCTTTCTTTCTAAATTACTGAATAAGTAAATTCTCCGATTATATTTACCATTCTCCATATACACAGCCAACAAAACATTAAACAATTCATTTTTGCCTACAACAGTCACAAGTGCAATTGATAAGAGAGTAATATTTTTGTCCTAAAGTTTTATCAGAATTCACACCTTTTTGTAGCAATGGAATAATTTTTTTGATTTTTTTTTATTTATATACAATATCTTCCGTCTATGTAGCGAGTGTTAGGTCGGTGGCTCCCAAACCAGTTGGCTTTAGGGCACCAGGTGTTAAGACACCCCTACAGACTTAATTACTCAGACTTCAGATATATATATTTTTGCAACATTCTTGATCCATGTAGCGAGCTTTGGGCTAGTGACTCCCAAACCAGTTGGTTTTAGGGCACTAAGTGTTAAAACACCCTTACAGACTTAATAACTCGGATCTCAGACGTTTTTTTTTTTTTTACTCCATCACTTTTTGAGATGCTTCCACTAATTAAACTAGAGCACTGAATATTACAAACTTTTCAATTATAGCTCATGTCCGTATGTTACCATGCATGTTGATAATACCTACCAACTGAGTATATTAAGATCCATTTTAGTCAATTTTATGGAGAATTTACAAATTAAATAATTCAAAAGGAAATAAACAAAAATTAACTTGTTTTGAAAATGGGTTGAAATATGTATCAGGAATGAGAACTCCTTACACAGTTATCTCTTACAAATTTCACCTTTTTAGTCAAAATAAAAACAAAAACGCAAAATATTTTTGTAATTTTTGAAAATTTTTCAATTTTTTTGTATTTTTCGAAAAATTTTGGACTAAAAATAAAAACAACACACAACTAAAAATAAGATACTGATCAACTAATTCCCTCCCCCAAACCTAAATGAGACATTGTCCCCAATGTCATAAAAAGTAGAAGAAGAGTTTTGAAGATATTACCTGGTTAACTGAAGTTCTAGACGAAAAGTTAAAGGTTAAGATCTAGATTAATCCGACGCCTCTTACCATGATCATCCTCAGACCAATTTATCTTTGAAAGGATAAGGTCAATTTGTGGTTCATAGGCTAAGATTTGGTCAATTAGATATGGAGCAGTTCTGGCAGTGAAGAGGAGTTCTTTTAAAGGTTTTGACACGAACCCATTTCTCCGGGCATCATCAAGAAACACACAAAGAAAATCATAAAATCCTTCAAAGTTGTACAGTCCAAGCGTTTTCTATGTATGTTCATAGGATAACATTGTAAAAATTTCCTCCAATGTACCCAAGTCACCTGGCAAAGCAATAAAAGCATCCGCACGGTTAATCATTTCTACAATCGTTCAGACATACCTGGTACGATTAGTTCCTCTCCGTTTGGTGGTCCAATAACATTTGCTTCTACCAAGGGTTTTGGGATGATTCCCAAAACGTGACTGCCTCCCTCCTGTACGGCCTTTGAAACGATCCCCATTAGTCCAAGATTGCCTCCGTCATATACTAAGTGCATATTCCTTGCAGCTAAGACTCGACCCAATTCATGTGCTGCTTCTACGTATTGTGGTTTAACACCAACACTAGTACCGCAAAACACACAGATGTTTTCAACTCGTCTTCTTGAAGTGGCTTCCATGTTTTACTCTGGATGTCTTCAAAAGTGCAATGATGAGTTGAATTTATAACACCTGAAAAAGGGTGAGTAAAATAATAGCACTATTACCTGCCAAATGACAATTATTAGTTAACAGTAAAATAAATCGTGATAGTAAAAAAGGTCAGGATCCTATCGGAGAAAATAAAAGAAAACAACAAAACAAATTACAATTATTAGAAAAAGACAAAGAGATATAATATTTACAATAATTTACAGCTTGATTGACGTCAATGCGTCAGGGACAAGCTTCCCATCCAATTTTCTTATAAATTGGAAAACATGGTCTTTTTGAGTCAGATTCCCGAGACTTAACTATTGTCTTTCTTTTTGGAATTGTGTATGTAATTTGCGAATGGCTATATGAACATATCCACTAGGATGCATCTCAAGAGTCGAAGATATATCATCTAAAGATTCCTTACTCAAGCCATCCCTAATGAATTTAATTTTATCTTCGCGATTATCAGACACCATTCCTAAAGAACGACAACGAGTATTGCAATTCCAGCGTGCACATTTGTAACAAACACCCATTTGCTTAGCTCTACGTTTCTTTGCATATGTGCTTCTTCCAAAACCAGGCAAATAAGAATTACAGGAATTAGAATACTCACCTGCTAATCGGACTCGTGCTTCGATTACCCAATGAATGTCAATAGGAACACCATGGATCGTTAGTAGTCTCATCTGTTCCAAACGAGTTTTGTAAACTTTCATAAGAGATTTTTGAGGGAGAAAAAGAAATTACTTGTGAAGATTTGCAAGAGCTTCTTCCATCCTGAAATGAATTAACCTGCGAAAACTAAACACACAAAATGAAATCACACCAAATCAAAATATATACAAAAATTGCATGGGTTGCCTCTCTGCGAGCGCTAAGTTTAACGTCGTCAGCTAGACGTAACTTCTCGAATGTTAGGCTGGATCTGAAAGTGTGACACTTTCTTTTTGTCGCTCAAATGATTCTCCCCAGTAGTGCTTGACACGCTGACTGTTAACCTTGAATGTTTTGTTAGTGTTGGGATCCAGTAACTCAACAGCTCCATAAGGTAAAACTTGAGTGATCACAAAAGGACATGACCACCTTGATTTCAACTTTCCATGGAAAAGTTTCAACCTTGAGTTGTACAACAACACCTGCTGCCTTGGTTCCAACTGTCTGTGCACTATTTTTCGGTCATGCCATTTCTTGGTCTTTTCTTTGTACAATCTGGCATTCTCATAAGCATGTAGATGAAACTCCTCAAATTCGTTGAGTTGGTGAAGTTGTTTCTCTCCTGTAGCATGTGAATCAAGATTCAACTTCTTCAGTGCCCAGTACGTTTTGTGTTCAAGCTTAACTGACAGATGACATGCTTTCCCAAACACCAATCGATATGGAGACATACCAATGTGTGTCTTGTAAGCTGTTCGGTAGGCCCATAATACATCATCCAGTTTTGTTGACCAGTCCCTCCTTGTTGATCTGACGGTTCTTTCCAAGATTATTTTGATTTCCCTATTTGAAACTTCAACTTGTCCATTTGATTGTGGATGGTAAGCAGTGGCAACCTTGTGAGTAACTCCGTATAGGATAGGAGTGCATCAAAGTATCTATTGTAGAAATGTGAGCCACATTCACTGATAATTGCCCAAGGTGTTCCGAACCGAGTGAAAATATTCTTTTTCAAGAATTTGATCACCACTTTGAATCGTTGGATGGCAGTGCAATTGCTTCGACCCATTTGGAGACATAATCTACAGCAACCAGGATGTACAGGTTTCCGAATGATGGAACAAAGGGTCCCATAAAATCAATACCCCACACATCGAATATCTCTACTTCCAGAATGTTTTGCAATGGTCCTTCATTTCTCATGGAAATATTCCATGTTCTCTGGCACCTATCACATTGAAGAGCAAAAAGATAAGCATATTTAAAAAGAGTAGGCCAGAATAAACCTGATTGTAGGACTTTGGCTGCAGTTTTGTTTCCACTGAAGTGTCCGCCATATGGTAATGAATGACAGTGTTGCAAAACACTATTGATCTCCTCATGTGGAACACACCGTCTCAATAATTGGTCAGTACAATGTTTGAACAAGTACGGCTCATCCCAGACATAATGCTTGACTTCTTTGAAGAACTTCTTCTGTTGCTGAGTTGTCAATTCCAACGGCCATTTTCCTGATAAAATGAAGTTGACATAGTCAGCATACCAAGGGACATCCTGCTATTTCATGGCAAATAGTTGTTCATCTGGAAAAGTTTCTTTGACTGATAATTCTTTGCCAGCTGTTTCTCCATTCTCGAGCCTTGATAGATGATATGCCACTTGGTTTTCTGTCCATTTCCTGTCTCGAATTTCCACGTCAAATTCCTGCAGAAGAAGTTTCCAATGGATCAAACTGGGTTTGGCATCTTTCTTCGTGATCAGATATTTTATTGTTGAATGATCTGTGTAGACCACCACTTTGGGACCCAGTAGATAGGAGCGGAATTTGTCAAAAGCGTACACAACTACGAGCAACTTCTTTTCGGTGGTTGTGTAGTTGAGTTGAGCTTCATTCAAAGTTCTGTTGGAGTAGTAAATGGTGTGTGAAATCTTTGCTTTGTGTTGTCCCAAAACTGCACCAATAGTAAAATCTCTAGCATCGCACATCACCTCAAATGGAAGGGTCCAGTCTGGTGCTACAATGATGGGAGCAGAAATCAGCTTCTATTTTAAGATCTCAAAAGCTTCCTGGCATACTTTGGTGAAGTTGAAAGGCACATCTTTCTCCAGAAGATTGCATAGAGGTTTTGCAATCTTGGAAAAGTCTTTGATAAATCTCCTGTAAAAACCTGCATGTCCGAGAAAGCTCCGAATCCCTTTAACTCATGTCAGCGAATGTAGTTTTTAAATTGTTTCAATCTTTGCTTTGTCTACTTCGATTCCCTTTTGTGAGATCCGGTGTCCAAGAACAATGCCTTCCTGTACCATGAAGTGGCATTTCTCCCATTTGAGTACCAGGTTGGTATCTTCGCACCTTTGTAACACATGTTCCAGATTTTGCAAGAAGTGGTCAAAAAAATCTCCAAACACAGAGAAGTCATCCATAAAAACTTCCATACTCTGCTCCAGCATATCTGAGAAGATGGCCATCATGCAATGCATAAATGTGGTGGGAGCATTACACAATCCAAATGGCATTCTGCGGAAAGAAAAAGTACCATAGGGACATGTAAATGTGATTTTCTCCTGATCTTCTAGGGTGATGGTAATCTGATTGTACCCTGAATATCCAACCAGAAAGTAATAGAACTCATGTCCAGCCAGTCTATCTAACATCTGGTCAATGAATGGTAGCGGAAAATGGTCATTCCATGTTGCTTTGTTCAGCTTCCGGTAGTCCATGCATACTCTCCATCCAGTCACTGTTCTGGTTAGAATTAGCTCATTCTTTTCATTGGTCACAACAGTAATTCCTCATTTCTTTGGAACACACTGCATATGACTCACCCAAGTGCTGTCTGAGATGGGGTATATGATGCCAGCATCCAACCATTTGATGATTTCTTTCTTCACGACCTCCTTCATGATTGGATTGAGTCTCCGTTGATGCTCCACTGTGGGTCTATATTCATCATTCATCAGAATCTTGTGCATGCAAAATGATGGACTAATGCCTCAAATGTCTGCTATAGTCCAGCCAATGGCTTTCTTGTGCTCTCGTAACACTCTCAGTAACTTTTCTTCCTGCTCCAATGTTAGTAAAGAAGAAATAATAACAGGTAATTCAGAAGAGTTTCCAAGAAATGCATACCTAAGATGACTCGGAAGTAACTTCAGCTCCAACTGCGGTGGTTCTTCAATTGTAGGCTTGATTCGATATTTCTTCGGAAGTTCAAGACTTTCAAATGGTGGTGTTAACTTGAAATGGAATGGCTTGTCAAGGTAGTTGATACATTCCAGGATTTCAGCATCTAGCTCGCTATCAGTCATGTTGGTGATGCAAGCTTCAAGTTTGTCCGTGGGAATTGTATCAGTGTCCTGGATGATACTATCAACAACATCAATTCTGAAAAATTCTTCCTCATTTTCATCGCTCGGGAATTTCATAGCTTTGAAAACATTGAAAGCAACTTTTTGGTCCTGAACTTTCATGGTTAGTTCTCCTTTTTGTACATCAATCACAGTTCATCATGTCGCCAAGAATGGTCTTCCAAGGATGATAGGCACATCTTTGTCTTATTCCATGTCAAGGATAATGAAATCTACTTGGAGAATGAGTTTGTCGACTTTGACCAGTACATCTTCAACAATACCTCTTCGAAATGCTAGTTTTCTATCAGTATGTTACAGAGAAACTGAAGTGGGCATTGTTTCTCCAATCTGCAGTTTCCTGAAAATAGAAAAATGCATCAAGTTAACACTCGCACCTAAATCACATAAAGCCCTACCAAAGTTATGTTCTCATATGATGCAAGGAATAGTGAAACTGCCAGGATATTTCAACTTTGGGGGATGCTTCCTCTGAATGATGGCGCTGCATTCTTCCGTCAATGCTATTGTCTCGTAATCTCCCAATCTTCATTTTCATGAAAGAATGTCTTTCATGAATTTTACATAGCTGGGCATTTATTCCAAGGCTTCTGCAAATGGAATGTTAATGTGCAGCTTTTTGAACACCTCCATGAAACGAGCAAACTACTTGTCCAGTTTGTTTTTCTGAAGACGCTGTGGAAAAGGTAGAGGTGTAATGATTTGTTCTTTTTCCTTTGCTTCTTTTTCATCCATCTGTTGCTCTGTTTCTTTTGGAACTTCCTCAGCTGTTGTTCTGACTCCAACATCTTTGTTGATTTCAGTACCGCTTTTTAACATGATGGCATGACACTGCTTATTCCCTATATTCCATGGATTTGGTTCTGTGTTGCTGGGAAGATTCCCTGGCGGTCTGTAACTCTAAGTATTGGCCAGTTGTCCAATTTGATTTTCCAGTGCTTTGATGGAAGCAGATTAGCTTTGAAACATAGCATCATATGCTGCTTGTTGCTTTTTGAACATCTCTGCAATCCATTTTTTCATTTCTGGTTCTTTTTCAAGCTCCTAGTTTTGCTGTTGGAATCCTGGTGGTGGATAACTCTTTTGCCCTGAATTGTTATTCCATGAGAGATTGTGATGATTCCTCCACCCTAGGTTGTAGGTGTTGGAATATGGATTGTTCCCATGTCAATTGAAATTGTTGACATAATTCACCGTCTCTTCAAGTTGGTTTGGTCCTGGTGCTCCTCCATATGGTGAACTTGTGGCTGCAATGTTGCTTTGAGTGCTGAGAGTCTCCATGAATTTACATATCTGATCCAGCTTGTCGTTGACTGCTGTATTGGCTCCAACTTCATAAATTCCTGCAATTCTTTGGATCATGCTCATTTCTGTTGGCCACAAGGAATTGTTGTTGGCCATTTCTTCGATTAGGTCCCAGGCTTGATCTTCTCCTTTTGCCATTAAAGCTCCTCTGGAAGCAGCATCGATTATGGTTCTCATCAGTCCAGAAAGTCAATTATAGAAAGTTTGGACTTGAAGCCATTTTGGAATCTCATGGTGAGGACATTTCCGGAGCAAATCTTTGTACCTTTCCCAAGCTTCGTAGAGAGTTTCTGAGTCTTGTTGTACAAAGGATGTGATGTCATTCCTCAGCTTTCCAGTTCTGGCTGGTGGAAAGTACTTTGCAAGAAATTTGGTGCCTAAAGTGTTCCAAGTTGTGATGGAACCTGCTGGTAGTGAATGTAGCCAAGCTTTAGCTCTGTTTTCAAGGAGTATGGAAAACCCTGCAGTCTCATTTCTTCTTCTGCTTCTCGGTTGTAATTGAAAGTGCCACAAACCTCCAGAAAGTTACTGATGTGGGTATTAGGATCTTTAGTTGCTTTTCCCCCAAACTGCACTGACTGTTGAATCATCTGAATGCATGTTTTGATGTCACATGCATTTGCTGGTAAAAAAGGAAGTACAATACAGGAAATGAAGCCGTCGACCACCGGAATGGTTCTGTCTCGAATGGGTATTGGTGGTGCAACTTCCAAAGGTTCAGGTTCTATGTTGATAATTGCTTCTTGGCCTTCTCGCCTTTCCCTTCTCAACTGTCTGATGGTTCTTTCAATTTCTGGGTCAAGCGGTAGGAGTTCAAAGCTTCTAGTTCATCTCATGTAGTTTCTTAGAACTTGAAACACAAGAAAAAAAAACAATAAGTAAAAAGAAATTAGATACAAGTAAAGGTATATAACCTCAAAACTAATAGTGAAAGATAAATAAGTTCCCGGCAACGGCGATAAAAACTTGACCGGTACATAATCACACGCGTATAACGCAAGCGTACGTATCGTTCAAGTAGTATAAAAAGTATCGATCCCACGAGGACTTAATACCTAATCTATTAATTTTATGAGGTCAAATGATTACTAGTATCTAACAGGTTGATTGATTGATTTGAAATGGTGATGATTCTAAATTTAAAAACAAGTAAATAAAATTGCACGAATGTAGGTTTAAGAAAATTCAATATTAAGAAACTATCTAGGTTTGTGAATCTTTCTAATATCTTTTAAAAGATGAAGTGGTTAATTAATGTTTGTGTAATATATCGATTTACTAACCTGGAACACGAAATTATGCAAAAGCCTTTGTCGATGGTCAGACGCAAATACCCAGTTTAACCCAATTGAACCATATGTCTATGTCAACCAAATTACCTGGATTCATTAAGTTTAAGTTCCAATTATGGCTACCCCCGCCTGACAGGTATATGTCTATCCTGTAAGGAAATCTATTAAAGGGTTATCTATCATCAAGGAATATCATGGGCTATTAAGTCTAAGGCTGAAACCTAAAATTCCTTTGTCAAGTTTATTTTAGATTTACCAGATCAATCTTATTAGTGGCCAATTAACAAGACGCAATAAGCTTAAGACTTAATAAGTAAACCTTTAAATTACCCAAACTACAAAATAACCCCTTATAAACCGGTGATATTAGCCTTCATCACAACCATAGATAACTAACTTAGTTACGACACATAACTAGGGCTAGTAAAATAAAAGACATAAAGTAAATGCTGAAAAGTAAATGCTGTAATGTAAATACTGAAAAGTAAAATTACAATAAAATAAAATGATAAGGTAAAAGGATAAACTTTTACTAATTACTATTTAGATATCTCCCTTAATATAATATATTAACTTGTGATAATTTTACCAACCAGCCATATAGGCGGTAACCTGATTAAGTCAAAATAAGTCCAACCAGCCATAAAGGCGGAATCAAAATAAACCTGCCATATAGGCGGTAAGAAAATTTAATTACCAACCGACCAATCTGGCGGTATCCTTGCTTAGTCAGGTTTAAACCAGTTTAAAATGAATTATCAACCAGCCAATATAGCGGTATCCTTTTTAAGTCAAATTTTAAATAGTGACTATATTATAATTAAGAGAGATTAATCTAAATAGCAAAAGTAAAAGAATTACCTTTCACCCTAGCATGGAGAAGTTACCTCCTCATGGTTGAATAGCAAAAACTGTAAAAAATTAAAGAAAGTAAATTACTATTACTATTATAAAAGTAAATTACCATTACAGAACGTAATTAATTACAAAAATGAAATTAAAAAAAAAAACTAGATAGAAAACTCATGATTTACATCAGAGAATTCAGAGAGGAAGGTGCATCTGAAACTGAAATCTCGAGCTCAATTTATAGACCCCGGTGGGCCTCGCGCGTCACGTGTTAGCTTCTGATTCGTCGGCTTCAGATTCTTATCTGCCACGTGGCATTATGGATAAGGTGATAAGGTGACACTTGGCAAGGCGGCTGGCAACTCAATGATTATGCTGACGTGGCGATGACGTGGTGACACGTGGCGAAAGTGATTGTCGGCACCGTAGGATTGTGACACGTGGCACTTCGTGATTGGCTGATGATGACGTGGCGGTGACGTGGCACATTGACTCGGTCAACTGCTGATGTGGATGATGACATGGCTGACACGCGGGATGACACATGTCAACACGTGGCGATGGCGATTGTCGGCACCGTAGGATGATGACACGTGGCACAGCGCACGTTAGCGGATGGACTGTGATGTTGACACGTGGCAGCGCACGTTAGCAAGTCAAACTTTTCTGATTCTGACACATGTCCCCCGGCGCACGTTAGCAAGTCTTGGTGCATGTTAGGTGTCGCGACGCGCAAAATTACCAAATTGCCCTTTTGTCTGTTTTTCACTATTTTAGCCCCAAATCACCTCCAGAGAGTCTTGAAACTTTATTTATCTACAAAATAACACAAAACAAATCAAAATATTCACAAAACTCAAGAAACTATATAAAATATTAAGTTAAATGAGTGGAAAAAAGTGATATAATTACCACTCATCAATTATTTAATGTAAATATAATACATATACATAAGATATTTGTATTTAATTATTTTATTATTTAAATGTTAAATAATTAAATTAATTAAATAATAAATATCTTTCTTACTTTATTAAAGTAAGAAAAATGGCTTTCTTTAATTGGTTGGAATGGTAGTTTCTTATTGGTATAAGTGGCTTGATTTAATTAGTTCAAGTGTGGTATTTAATGGATAAATACAATATTTTTAATTAAATCAATTTTCCAACATTTATTAATGAAATAAAAAATTGAAAATTACTTGGCTATTATTCTTCCTCATTTTCAGCCACAAGGAGGATAATATATAAGCCATCTTTTTCATTTTTTTTCATTATCTAAGAACCCTAAATAAAAAATATAAAAGAGAGCTAGAGAAAAAGGAAGAAAGAAAGCAAAAGCTTGTAAATATTTGGAATTTAGTAAGTTTTTCTTACTTTCTTCTTTATGAAAAATATTTCTAAGACAATAGGCTTCAATGTGTGTAGCTTAGATTTTTCTCTACTCTCTTGTGGATTTATTTTGATGGTTGGGAACTTGAATGAAAGATGGAAGAATGTATAAGTGTTAAAATTACATGAAATTGTTTCTTAAGCATTCTTTTTGCCATTTGATAGTGAGTTGCCATTCTAGAGTTACTTAGCCACTCATAAATGACCTAGAATTGTTCTTGAGTTGTTTCATGATGGTGAGACTTGTTTGGTGTGGTAAGAATTGATTTAAGGTGTTGAATTTAATTAATTTGGTGTTAATTTGTCAATTTGTGGAAATTATAAAATTAGGGTTCATAACCCAATCCAAATTTGGGGATTTTCATATATGTGATGTAATTTAATGTATATATGATGTATATTAAATTTGGAAATTTTTGGATTTGATCTTGACATATTTCGTACTAAAATGACCAAATTATAAATTCTTGAAAGTTTAGGGACCTCTCGGTAATTACTAGAAAATCTATTTTCTTGAGTCACAAATTATATTTTCATGTATAAGACATGTATAAATCATTTTGGGATTGATTTGGAATCAATTAAAATTATATTTGACAATTTAGGACTAAAATGATAAAAATACAAAGTTTAGGGGATAAACGGAAATTAATGAAAAATCTGATTTTTTTCGGTAAAATTTCAGTTTTTAAGTATTGAGTAATTGAAATAAATTAATTTATTTTAATTACCCAAGAAAAATTATTGAAATATAAAAATTTTGATTTTCCGCGTTCCGCTGCTTTTACCCGGAATTGCCGCCTAAACCCCCAACACTTGATTCATATCATTCCCTCCATCTTCAAAATGATTCATCCTTGAATTAGAAACTGTATCAAAGATAGATAAGTCAGCAACATTGAAAGTAACATAAATATTATACTCACCAGGAAGATCTAGTTTATAAACATTGTCCTTGTGAGTTTTAAGACTTGAAATGGTCCATCTCCATTATTTTGGGAACATTTTCTTATGCATATGTATCTAAACCTAATCACCAGGTTCAAATACTACACGCCTTCTACTTTTGTTTGCATGAGATGCAAATTGCTCATTCCTCTGCTCAATATGTTGTTTTGCCCTCTCATGAATAACTTTTACCAACTCCATTTTTCTCTTACCATCCAACCATGCTCTCATCAATAGGTAAAGGTAGCAAATCCATTACTATTAGTGGGTTAAAACCATAAAATAATTTCAAATGTAGAATAGTTAGTAGAAGAATGCACGATACGATTATAAGAAAATTCAATAAATGGTAGACATTCTTCTCACGACTTTAAATTCTTAGTGACTACAATACATAAGAGTTGTGTTAAAGTTCAATTAACTGCTTCAATTTTACCATCAATTTGGGGATGGAAAATAGTAGAATAGAAAATCTTTGTACCTAACTTACCCAATAAAATCTTCCAAAAATATTTAAGGAATTCAACATACATATCAGAAACAATACTCATAAGTATCCCATGAAGTCGTACTATCTCCTTAAAGAATAAGTCGACAATATTTATGGCGTCATCAATTTGCTGACATACAATGAAGTGTGCATGTAGACATTATACTTTTACCCATAGTCCGATGATGAGTCTCGTATAGGAGCGCCACTTGAAAGTTTGGAAAGTTGAAATGTTCAACACCGGAAGGGAAAAAAACTCTAGAGAAATCGAAAAAATACACAAGCCCAGGTCGGACATATCTTATGTCCAGCCAGCCACCACAAAATCCAGCCAGATACCACCATAAATCCGCCTGGGCATATGTTGATAGGCGAATGTGGAGTAACAGATACATCTGTTAGTTATCCAATAAAGTAGTTGGATTATGCCAAACTACTGATGGATTTAACTTACAAATATTTTATTTTTAAATCATCCTGTTATTATCTTATAAGGATTATGCTTATTTAAAGCCCATGAAACGAGTGAATTGAGGGAGAAGAAAAACAGAGAACGAAAATGAAGAAAAATAGAGAATAGAGAAAAACAGACGAGTGAGCTGATAGAGCAAAACAGAGAGCCAAGAGAAAAATATAGTGAGAAGTCCTTGGAGTTTTTCCCTCTCTCGGCAAGCGATCCAGCAACTGTCCAATTTTCAGAGGCGTCTTACGAGCTAAATGCACATAAGGTCTAACCCGAGGGCACCATCATCGCTATTTCTTCTCATTTTACAGTATTATCCTAACACAATATGTTCAGTCGGACGACACAAGTAAAAAATATATCTAACTATATATGATATTTCACTGCTAGTATATAGGATGAAAACCCGAGCATAAATTCCATAGCTGATTTTGAATGGACGATAATATGGTATGCACCCATGATATAACTCCATATACCATTGGGAAATGATTATACGAAATGTTGGTTTTACAGATCTTGATGTTTCATTGTTATCATGTTGTTTTATTTTAATGCATATTTTTATGTTTCTTCTTTGTCTGGTTCACATAGAATGTCAACCCAGACTCAGTTCAAGTCTGGTCGGGCATCCCTATATCCACCCTGACATCCTCGATGACAGGCCGATGAGACATGTAATTTAATTGGCTCATTTTTTTACTGTTGATCTATTTTACAAGTCATTCATTTACTGTTTTGTTGTTAAAACTATACTTATTTTTATTATTATTGTTAGATGAGTACGATGTTGTAGTTTTAGACTTTTTGGTTTATAAAATATATCTGGCTATAAATGTAATATGTCTGGCCAGACATATCTGGTATAGAGAATATCCAGCTAGGCTTCTTCGAAGCCAGGCCGATGAGATATATACCATATTCTGTTTGGTTAATGTTCTGTTGTAATTCTTATGATTCTTGAATATTTATTTTGCTTTCTTTATTGTCTGTACAATTATATGCCTTTGAAACTGTCATTGCATGATTCTGCATAATACAACAAGACTTCGCCTTGGATATTATTCTTGCATCAGTAAGGACTATTCTGAACCCAAACGAGTTTAAGGTCGGATCTTACGATAGGTTAAGTATAGCTTTAAATCATTCATAGTGTATTATACTGGGTGGCGACTCTTTTATTCTCCTTGTAGTCCCTCGTGGGCTATTCATACTCTCTATAGGTTGCGAGCCCAACACCATCGTCATAGGTATAACGGTAAACCCCACTTCGCTCCTATAGATGGTGACTCCACTAAGGATAGATAATCGGCCCCGAAAAATACCTTATAGTATTCATGGCGAGATTGAGCTTAACCATGTCTTCATTTCTTTTGCATACCCTTCAAACCCCGATGGCTTTACATATCATGGAATTATTTCCACTAAAGGTGATGGATCGGTATGTGATGATAACCATCACTTGTTGTCATGTACCTATGGGTATAAAAAAAGGTTCGTTCATTGGTCGGTTAAACCCTTGGGCGGGGAGACCTATCTGTGAACAAGCCTTCGACGGTGAGAGTCTAAGCTTGAATCATGTATCAAGCCCATTTGTAAGCCCATAGTTGTTTTCCTAATAGGAATTAGCCTCCTTAGTGCATGTTTTTAGGCCCTAATCATATGAATTTATTTAACCCATTTCCCGTGGAGTGAAAATTTGTTGGGCCTTTCACTCAGATATGTTTGTATTTCATGATAATTTGGTTGAATACTTTGAAATGTAGATAAGCCAACTTGTATGGAGACCTTGATAGGCCTAAAATATTTTATTACGGCCCAAATGTGATAAATCCATGAGTTTGATACTTGTATTGGCTTTCACCAAGAGGGGTACGCATTGCTTTGGCCTATTTGGACATCCTTAAATACTTTTAAAGCCCATCCCCAATAATCGTGATTACTAAGGGTCCAATTTGTCACTTTTAAATAATGGCACAATCCTTATATTATGTTTAGTCATATATAAATGGGCGGTCCTTGTCTTTTAATAATGGAAAGGAAACAAAGTAGCAAAGGTTTACCCTTTAGCATATGAGATAACGAGTTTGTGTACCTCATTTTGGTGCATAAGCTAGGCCAAACCTAAGGAAGATATTGGATTTACCGCGTGTGTGAGAGGAATAAGGTTGGAATGATATGTGCTAATGTTTAACATATCATACATTTCATACATCTCATGCATACATGCATGATCGTAACACTTTTGAATGCAGCCATTATAGCGGAAAAAGGCAGATTAGTCAGAGGTCAGTCAGCAAACTCATAAATGGCCAACAATGAGAATTCATATGTAGATCAATTCGAAGCCAACATGAACAAGATTATAGAACAACTACAGACCCTGGCCAATGCTATGGCTAACTTGACTCGCCTCAGGTAGTAGAGGATGAAATTAATAAAAGGAGGGGTGAAGAGCTTAGAAACACGATGACAGAAAAAATCCCCACACTTGATGAAGAGGAAGACTTGCTAGAATATACTACAAATAAAATGACCAACTCCCTGGCTAAGGCCGAGCTCCAAAATTTCAAAGAACAAGTGGAATTTGTCACATAGAAATGAAAAACAAGCATAAAGATTTTCTTGATTATGATACCATGGCTTTTAAAGAACAACTATTTTACGACTTCAAGATGTCTGATATAACCAAATTCGATGGGGATAGAGACCCCAAAGTACACCTCCGTCAATATGTGTCTATGATGAGTGCTACTGGCCTGTCCAAGCGGCAAGTCTTGAAGACGTTTGGCATGTCGCTCAGAGGAGTACCTGTGGTATGGTACCACAACCTGAAAAAGAATATAAAATATGAATGGAAGACACTAGCGAAATACTTCTTTAACCAGCACGTCCAAAGCCAATGTATGAGATTTCATACAAAACAGTATAAGTGAACACCATCCAGAAATAACATTTCTCCAACATAAGAAGGTCATTGTATGAGATTTTGGGCAAGCTTCAGAAACAAGGCCTATTGAAACCGTTGGATCCAAAGCCTATGCCAAACCCACCGTCAGGCAAACTTGATACGGCCCTGTACTGCACATTCCACCAGTTCCCATGACATGAGACAGACAGATGTGCCCGCCTCAGACATGAAATCCAGAATATGATCAATGCTAGTAGAATACCTAATCCTGAGGAAGCATTGACCATGCAATGACCGGGTTCCAAATCATTAAAGAATTGCATTTGCATCAAGAAGCATTGACCATGCAATAATCGGGTTCCAAATCATTAAATAAATGCATTTGCATCTTTTCTTTTTCATCATATAATGACTTTTTTAAATATTCAATGATAATAAACTTAGTCTTTCTTAAGAATATTCCATCTCTGGAAAAATGAGCATGTCTAAATCCTTAAGGTAATTCTTTAACTTTGTAATCATTGGTAGAATACCATCCAAAATATTGTGCACCAAAACTTGCAATTAGAACTGTGTTGCCTACTTAGAAAAAATTTATGAAGACACTTTTTGTAGAGATAGACAAAACACTTCGAACTCATTTGATTCCCTTTCAAAGTTAAGGCTGAGATGACATTAAGTTAAGTTGATGATGCAAACAAAAAAGAGGTGATGCAAACGAATGTGGGATTTAGATGAAGATGAATTTGGCTTTTTGAAGATGTTGAAATACTTGAAGTTGTCAATATTTTGCTTGATGAACCAGAAATGGAAGCTATATTTTTCACAGAGGATGTGTAGGGTGACAAAGAAAAAAAAGGTGCAAGTAATTTGATGTAATTGATTAGTTTAAATTTGTTGGTTAGTAAATTTTTTTTTTGAATTGGTTAGTATTTAATTAGTTTAAGTTCACATTTTTATTTGTTTCTTCAAATTTATAACTCTTATATATGTGATTTTGCTATTTAATGACATGAGATCTAAAATTATAATCCATGTTGAGCATTTATTTATAAGCTGTGGAGAACTTTCATTTAAAGATAATATTTATATTAGTGAAATTTAAATTTCTCTTATGTCATTTCTTTTTTTTTTTTTTTAAAATTACGGATACGATAAATGATTATGTTAAGTAATTATATTATTTATGTTCAAACTTATCTTCTCTTTTATTTTGTATTATTGTTATGTTCAAATAATTAATTTTATTCTACGTTTTAAATAATTACATTATTCATATATATATATATTGACGGCGGATTTCGGTCTCAGGGGGCAATAAGGGTTTTTTACTCCCGAGACAATCCTCCTCCAACTGTGAATTTGTTTTGTTTATGGGAAACCAAAAGCAAATTTGGCAAAAGATAGATAAATACACCAATCAACAAAGAGGTTTAACGTTGTTCGGCAGATCAGATCCAACCTACATCCACGGGCACAGAACGGACGATATTTTTATTACTGAGATATGCTTCTCTGATATCTCTTGTGTTTTACAAGTCTGATCCCAATGATCTTGATATTGATTCTAATCCTGATGCCCCTTATGCACACTCTACCCTCCTATTTATAATAGTGTAGAAATCAGATTCCTTCTCCTACAAGAATTTCCTAGTTGAAACAATTTCTTTCTTTGACAAGGATTCCTTAATTTAAAACTACCTTTACTCCTTTTGTCCTATTAAGACACTGATTCATCAGTTCTCCCCATGAAAGTAGGATAATTTGTCATCTTATCCGAGAAAATAGGATGCCTTACTTCCTGAGCATGTCTCGCTATCTGGTCGGTCATCATGAGGTCGGTCATGATAGTCCTTTGAACTGAGAATGCTTCTGTCGATCTAATAATGCCCGGTTATCCGAGCCAAAGTGGTCGGTCACCAATCATCAAGTGCTCGGTCTCTCACTGTATAGTCGTCGGGTCGGTTTTAATGATCTTGACCAAGAAGGGAATTACCCTTTTTACTCATGCCGTACTCCTTAAACAACATAGGTCCTGAAAACACCATCAACATATTTCCCCTAGATCTCGGTAACAACGAGTTTGCGAGTTGATGCCGGGAACTATAAAAAAGATGGTGTGCCGACGAATCCGTCGGTGGTCACTCCAGGAACCGCAGAGAAAAATGCCTTGGCTGCAAATCTGGTCCTTCCTGCCACCTTCATGTGCTCAGTCAACGAGGATCCCGATATCTACCCGTGGAGAAAATGCTTTGCCCTTATGCTGATGACTATCGACTCGGTGGGACGTAACCCGACCCCGAGCTGAGAAGAAAATTTGGCTCTGGGGGAATGTCACCTCCCCAGACCAATAGAGGGCCGAGCATGGGGGAGATGCTCCGATCCCATGCCGATGATAAGTTTATCGGTGGGACGTATCCCGACCGCGAGCTGAAGAAAGACTTGGCTCTGGGGGAATATTACATCCCCAGTCCAAAGAAGCCGACTCGGTGGGACGTAACCCGACCCCGAGCTAAAATAAAGACTTGGCTCTGGGGGGAATATTACATCCCCAGTCCAAAGAAGCCGACTCGGGGGATGTAACCCGACCCCGAGCTGAAAGAAAGACTTGGGTCTGGGGGAATGTTACATCCCCAGTCCAAAGAAGCCGACTCGGTGGGACATAACCAGACCCCGAGCTGAATAAACCATAAGGCCTCAACGGAACGAAATCCAGCCCCGAGCTGAATAACCAAGCAGCCTTGGCGGAACGAAATCCAGCCCCGAGCTGAATAAATAAGTGGCCTCGGTGGAACAAAATCCAGACCCGAGCCGAATAACCAAGCGGCCTTGGCGGAACGAAATCCAGCCCCAAGCTGAATAAACAAGTGACCTCGGCGGAACGAAATCAAACCCCGAACCGAATAACCAAACGGCCTCGGCGGAACGAAATCCAGCCCCGAGCCGAAACAAACATCGATCTTGACGGTACAAGAGCAGACTCGAGCCGGAAAGAAACATCGGTCTCGGCGGTACAAGAGCTGACCCTAGCCGGAAAGACACATCAGTCTCGGCGGTACAAGAGCAGACCCGAGCAGGAAAGAAACATCGGTCTCGGCGGTACAAGAGCAGACCCGAGCCGGAAAGAAACATCGGTCTGGCGGTATAAGAGCAGACCCGAGCCAGAAAGAAACATCGGTCTCGGCGGTACAAGAGCAAACCCGAGCCGGAAAGAAACATCGGTCTCGGCGGTACAAGAGCAGACCCGAGACGGAAAGAAACATCAGTCTCGGCAATACAAGAGCAGACCCGAGCGGGAAAGAAACATCGGTCTCGGCGGTACAAGAGCAGACCCGATCTGGAAAGAAACATCGATCTCGGTGGTACAAGAGCAGACCCGATCCGGAAAGAAACATCGATCTCGGCGGTACAAGAGCAGACCTGAGCCGGAAAGAAACATCGATCTCGGCGGTACAAGAGCAGACCCAAGCCGTAAAACATATATCAACAAAACGGACTTGGCGGTACAAGAGCAGACCCGAGCCGTAAAACAAATATCAAAACCATTGTGTGGGCCATAACAAACAAGCATAATCAAATGTCAGCCTAAAATAGAAGAGGTATTACTCACATTTTTGGGATCTGTTGCCTTCCGCTTTTTCACCTCTTCTCCGACCTGCTCCGGCTTCAAGCCCCTCATTATTCGTCTCTTCCATCCTCTCCAGTTTGTCCATCATGGATTTTAGAATGATTTGATTTTCCTCCCTATCTTTCCTCATATTTTTCTCCATCTTCTCCATCCAATCTGCTGTTGAACTCCCTGACGACCGGTGATTTCCATCTTTTGCCATCGTCTTACCACGCGAGTTGCTTTTTGTTGGAGCTCCCCATAAACGGCGCCAACTGTTGACGGCGGATTTCGGTCTCAGGGGCAATAAGAGTTTTTTACTCCCGAGACAATCCTCCTCCAACTGTGAATTTGTTTTGTTTATGGGAAACCAAAAGCAAATTTGGTAAAAGATAGATAAATACACCAATCAACAAAGAGGTTTAACGTGGTTCGGCGGATCAGATCCCGCCTACATCCACGGGCACAGAACGGACGATATTTTTATTACTGAGATATGCTTCTATGATATCTCTTGTGTTTTACAAGTCTGATCCCAATGATCTTGATATTGATTCTGATCCTGATGCCTCTTACGCACACTCTACCCTCCTATTTATAATAGTGTAGAAATCAGATTCCTTCTCCTACAAGAATTTCATAGTTGAAACAATTTCATTCTTCCACAAGGATTCCTTAATTTAAAACTACATTTACTCCTTTTGTCCTATCAAGACACTAATTCATCAGTTCTCCCCATGAAAGTAGGATAATTTTTTATCTTATCCGAGAAAATAGGATACCTTATCTTCCTGAGAATGTCTCGCTATCTGGTCGGTCTTCATGAGGTCGGTCATGATAGTCATTTGAACTGAGAATGCTTCTGCCGATCTGATAATGCCCGGTTATCCGAGCCAAAGTGGTCGGTCACCAATCATCAAGTGCTCGGTCTCTCACTGTATAGTGGTCGAGTCGGTTTTAATGATCTTGACCAAGAAGTGAATTACCCTTTTTACCCATGTCGTACTCCTTAAACAACATAGGTCCTGAAAACACCATCAACAATATATTATTTATTTTACTTAACGTTTCGTTAGTGTTTAGTGTTTTAATTTCTTAGAAATTAACGTTTCACATTTTTGTTTCGTATCTTGTCACTTTTCTATCTTGATGCTTTGATGACTCCACGCTAGATTGAAAATTTTTGTTTTAATTTTGAAGTTAAAAATCTGAGTGGGCTTCATTTGTTTGCTCCTTACTTATAACTATCCATTCCAATTAGGGATGACAAAATATGAAATCTAAATATCTGTAATATATTTTATGGATTCATATTCATATCTGGATTTCAAAAAATATGTGGATTTAGATGCAAATATTTTTCATACGAATCTTTAGATATCCGAAATAGCAAAAAAAAAAAATCGGGATTTTAATTTTCAAATTATTTAATTTTAAATACTTAAAATAAAATAAAATAAAATAAAATTTAAATAAATAATAGCAATTTAACATTTAAAATAACATTTATAATTTAAAATTCATCCAAAATAATCTAAATCTAAGTATAAAATTATAATAAAAATAATAAAAATAATTTTATTTTCTAGATACTTGAATTCGGATTCGGAATCCAGATTCGTACATATCTTAAAAACACATACTCATTCTATATTTTTATTAATGCGGATAAAATTTTTCGAAATCCGAATCCTCCGGATCCTTACAGATTTGAGTCAGGTTCGAATATATTTGCTATCCCTACCATCGATCGGACTTCTTCCCTTCATGATCCTTAATGGACTTGATTTGTACCCCTCATTTATTTTTTAGGACTTCTATGGAATTTTATTTTCAAAATTTTCCTTTTAATAACCCCTCCTAGGTTTTTTCTTCCGAGATCATATTTGTAGATGTGGAGAACTGCCATAGGGTTTAATGCAAAAATTGGCTACAGGGCATTCTTCTTGCAGTTGGCCATAGGGTATTCTTATTGCAACTTGCCCTCGGGTATTTTGCAGAACATGCCCCAAGCTTTTCGTAGAGATTCGTACTTGGGCATTGTTAAGATCATCAAGAAATATTTAAGGTATTTATTTATTTTGTATTATTCTATTAGATTATATATAGATATATATATATATATATAATATATATATATATATATTTAAATTAGTTAGTGCTCCATTCACTACAAGAATTAGACCATTTAGCGTCGAATTATTTCGACGCCATAAGTTAAGATTTCGACGCAAATTATATTTAGCGTCGAAAAATTTAGACGCAAAAAATGGACGATAAAATGTCGACGAAAACCACTTTTAGCGTCGAAATAATTAAATGCGACGCTAAAAAACAGTATTCTGCGTCCATTTATTTCGACGCTAAAGTAAAATTTTCGACGCTATATTTTATATTTGGCGACGAAATATATCGACGCAAAAATTCAAACTTTTAGCGTCGAAACCTTTCGACGCTAAAGTATATTAAAAAAGTATTATATGTAAGCTTATAGCGACCATGTTTTTTACTATTAGCGTCGATATTTGTCGACGCTAAAGTCAGCTTTAGCGTCGAAACTAGCTTATAGCGACCATGTTTTTTACTATTAGCGTCGATATTTGTCGACGCTAAAAGTCACCTTTAGCGTCGAACTAGTCGACGCTAACATATATTTAAAAAAATATATTTACGCTTACAGCGGCCATTTTGTATACTATTAGCGTCGAAATATTCGACGCTAAAAGTAAATAACTTATTTTTTTAAAAATTAGTAATTTACTTATTTTTTGGTCTAAAATTTAATTTAGTTGAAAAAAAATGTAATTAATGACGAAATATTATATTGAAATTTGTTTTAGAAAAAAGAAATATTATATTAAATTTATTTGTTCAAAATGTTTATACAAAACTAAATATAAAATTAATTGCTACTGTGATGGGGGGACGCTCGAGCCCGATGCACCATGACTCATTGAGGCCTCGAACATCTGACGGAAAGCCAGCAGTTGTTGTTCCAACTGCTCCATCTTCTTCTCGTGGTCCATCATCTTCTTCTCGTGGTCCACCGTGACCTGTTGTAGCTTCTCCTTAGTCTGCTGCAGCTCGTCTTTGGTGGTGACTAACTCGTCTCGAAGAGAGACATTGTCCGAATTACCATTATTGCGTGCAGATGACGTTGGCTTCTTACGAGTGCCAAGACCAACGTTGTAAGCTTTCTGATTCTTGAAAACCAATTGCGACAGCTGCTCATCTGGTATGGGGTCGGTCCCTGTCTGTCTCCTGAGTTTGATGTTGGAGTTCCATCATTTCGTTATGTTTCAAAAAATAAGTTAATATTAGAATTTGAGAAAAAAATTTAACATATATAATATTAATTATTTTATTTTAAAAACTGAAACTTACATAGCAGCGTTCGGCTTCTTCATTTATCCATTTATTCTTGTCATTGTAATGCGTCACACGGAAAAAATCTGGAAATGATTGCACCTCACATGTGCTACTCTGTATAAACATAAAATAAATTCAATATTATTCAGATAGTAAAAACAATTAACTGTTAAATTTTACGTTAGGATATATTTACCTCAGAATGTTCGGCACGATGTTGGATAAATGGCTTCGAACCTCCACGGTGGTTAAAACGCAAGTGACTTCGATTTTCCGCATTTGCGTGACATTTATCCTGTATTCACGAACACTGTAAGTACCGAAAACAAAGACAATTATAAATTTCCGTTTATTTCAAAATTTACCTCGTGTTTTTTGCTCGACCAAAGCTCACATAAAAATGTCCAGTCTTGTTCCTCTATAAAATCAGGTTTGTGTTGTGGAGCATTTGAAGGTCCATGTTCGTCGAATATTGGTTTCAAGACTTTTGTTCTATAATCTTTATAACTTTTCCCCATGTGGTAGTCAATATATTGTTGGACATTCACTTGGGTCAGATCGAAGTCGAACCATTCCTACATGAAAATTCGAGTAACTCTAAGTATAAAATAAAAATGTTAAATAACAAACAATATCGAAAACTCACAAGTAGCGAACGGAATAGCTGGTTCAGTTTCGTCTCCCACGGTATCTTTCTCCAAGATACGTAGTTTTGGGGAGCTTCATATCGAGCTTAGCTCCTATGGCTGTATTAAACGCTGAATTATGTTGTCCGACTTGAGTGTGTCCATCATCTGATATCTCTATCCGGATACGACCGTGAGCCTTAACGTACTTAGCCAACCCCAGGCCACGGTGCGTCCTCGACCCTTCACTGTACTGGACCCCCTGTGCTAGCAGAGAAATCACCAGGGCCAGTTGCCCTTGCTGATGTAGATGGAGTCGCGGTAGCCCGTTTGCGATTGCCCGGTGCCATCTGCAAAAACCCGTCGCATTAGCGTCATCAAATTCCAAAATTCTTATACATATACATACATATCCATACAAGTCAATACAACTTAACAAAAGCGCTTATAACATCGAATGCTCACTTTCGTTTTCAAATTCATTCATTCATTTCACATATGCATTGATTATCCATATAATCTACGAGTTCCATCATACACGTACATACACACAGTCACACAATCAATGGGATACATATAACCAACCACGAAGCACACAATCACACACGACTTCTCATGCACACGTTCGTATGGCGTTCTCTAACGCGTTCGAACGGACCAATTCCAGTGAGCTCACGTTCGTGTGGCGTTCTCTAACGCGTTCGAACGGACCAATTCCAGTGAGTCACGTTCGTATGTCGTTCTCTAACGCGTTCGAACGGACCAATTCCAGTGAGATCACGTTCGTATGTCGTTCTTTAACGCGTTCGAACGTAAAGTGGGTGTTCGAACATATTAAAGAACGACATACGAACGTGAACTCACTGGAATTGGTCCGTTCGAACGCGGGTCGAGAACGCCATACGAACGCTTGCTCACTGGAATTGGTCCGTTCGAACGCGTTTGAGAACGCACACGAACGTGAGCTCACTGGAATTCAAACTTATCAAACAGTTATAATTAACCAAAGAGGGCACAAATTCAAACTTAACATTATATAAATATTAACCAAAGATGATGATGATTTTGAAGACGAACAGCAGCATTTGCTGCTGTTCTTGGGCAAGAACAGCAGCAAATGCTGCTGTTCTTGCCCAGAATCATCATCATCATCATCATCATCAATTTCATCAAAAAATAATTCATCAATTTCATCAATAATATCATCAAACTCATCCTCAAATTCATCAAATTCATCCTCATAAACAATTTTAAATCAACAAAGGAGACTTACCTGTTGATTTCCTTCGTTCGTCACTGTTGGAGAATGAGAAATGAGTTTTTGCTTCTGAGCCGAGGAAGAAGAGAAGCAGTGGTTTTAGGGATTTAAAGGACATTTAGCGTCGAAATAATTGACTTTTAGCGTCGCAGTACTTCGACGCTAATTGTTAGGCGGGTTATTGAAAAATTAGGGTTTTTTTTTCCGGGAAATTTAATTTTTAATTAGCGTCGACATACTATATTCGACGCTAAAGTAGAGACATATAGCGTCGAAATACTGTATTCGACGCGAAATTAAAGACATATAGCGTCGACATAAAATTGGCGACGCTAAAGTAAGACATATAGCGTCGAATATAGTATTTCGACGCTACATAAAAATTAAATTTCCCGGAAAAAAACCCTAATTTTTCAATAACCCGCCCTAACAATTAGCGTCGAAGTAATTGACATTTAGCGTCGAAGTAATTGACATTTAGCGTCGAATTATCGACGCTAAAAGTCCTTTACATCCCTGCAACCAGTGCTTCTCTTCTTCCTCGGCTCAGAAACAAAAACTCATTCATTACATAGTTATCTTCTAAAAGTAATTAAAATCAACAACCATACATTAATCCATAAAATTATTCATCCATCACAAAATACTGTAACTTCATAATTAATCACTATTATCGTCGGTATTTGAGGATTCGTGACTGGAATCGAAGTCATCTTCAGTGTCAAATTGTTCTTCACTTGCTACTTCAACGCTCACTTCAGAATGAGGAATTAGCTCAACGTCTGTACTAGATCGAGTTAATGTTATATTTTCAGGAACGTTGACAGTTGGTCCAACAAATATCTGTTCAGGAACTTCAAAATTGCCGGAGACTTCTTGTGTTTCATCTGATATGTCAACTCTATCTTCTATCTTTCTGCGTGTCCCAAATGGCCCTATGTTGTAACTTTTCTACCACCATCCATCCAGTTCCTAACTTAGGATCAGGTATATATATCACTGACGTGCTTGCGTACAAAAAATGTATGGATCATTCTTGTACAACAACGTTGAACATTAATTGACGTGAATGATTACTAACTTGAATTCTCCTCTTTCTGGCATTAGTGTCAAACCACTTACATTGGAATAGCACAGTATGTCGTCTGGGTCGATATATGAACTCAATGACCGATTGCAATACACCGTAGAAGTCAATTACATCTGAGCCGTGTTCTCCTTGGACTACAATTCCAGAATTTTGAGTCACATGATTAACATCTCTCTGTTCGGTATGAAATCTAACTCCGTTGACAATACATCCACTGTACTCATACGCCTGCATTTGAGGCCCATAAGCCAAAGAACCAACGATGATTGCGAGTCCAATTGACCATTTTCCACTTGATTAATAATCTGACAATGAAATATATGTGTTAATATAACAAACTGAAATGTCTAATGTTAGGATCAAAATAAATATAAAATATTATAACTTACAGTTGTCTCAAACCATTTAGGAAATTCTTTTTTGTGGGTTTCATCAACATTATGGTCACCAGCAATTTGTAGCATTGTTAGATGTTGCCTACAATAAATATATTATCACGATTAATGTATGGAAAAAATTCAGTAATGATGCACCAGAAAAACTTACGTTAAATACGGTTGCACTTCATCACAATTACTCAATATAAACCAATGCGCACGTTGAACTTCCTGACGGGTTAGTAATTTGACACCTACTGCCAAAATGGTCTGTAATTTTGACGGAACACTGTGATCTCTTGGCTATTACTTGCATCTCCATCATAGTTTCGTGGCCGACGATTGAAATGAGTTTCAATATTCTGCATGTACATCGAACAAAATGTTATTGCTTCATTTATTATAACAGCTTCAGCTATTGAACCTTCAGGTCGTGCCTTGTTTTTGACATATTGTTGTGTAATCTCCCAAAGCTCTGCAGTATGACAACAAGTTTGCATTAACACTAAATTATATGCAAATAAAACGTTACAAATTTTCTTATATCAAACTGTATATATATATATATATAGTACCTCTCATGGGATACATCCATCTGTAATGGACAGGACCTCCCTTTCTAGCTTCATCCGTAAATGCAAGCCAGATGTACCATGACATCAAAGAAAGCGGGTGGCAAAATTCGCTCCAGCTTGCATAGGATTATCACGATTCCTCGCCTCAAGGTCGTCAATAACAGATGTGCTTAATGTCCTCTGACACAATTGTTTAAAGAAGCCACATAGATCAAGTACGGCGTCGCATACATTCGGGGGGAGATAAGGTCGAATGCCAACATGAAGGAGAATCTCGAGCAGCACATGACAATCGTGGACTCTTTAATCCCGTTATTGTATCATCTCTGACCCAACGCCCAATATTGGATGCATAATTATCAGGGAATTTAACCATTTTCAGCCAATCACAGAATGATTTTCTCTCCGATTGATTGAGCACATAACTAGCAGGAGGCTTAATAAAACCTCGAGAGGAGTCTTGTAAATGCAATTCACTGCGAATTCTAAGATCTTGTAGGTCCAATCTAGCATTTACAGTGTCTTTTGTCTTACCCGGAATATTGAATAGTGTACCCACTAAACTCTCACAAATATTTTCTCTATATGCATTACATCCAAATTATGTCGCAAACTCAGAGTCCCCCAATATTCTAACTCAAAGAAAATACTTTTTCCTGTCCAATTCAACTCTTCAGGTAACCGTTTTCGATTTTTATCTCTATTATTAGGATGTTTACCTGGTGTGCTGTCTTTGAGCTGTTGATGTTGGCAAAGTATGTCAAATGCAGACAATCGACTGGGCTTACTCTGAGGTTCATGTTGCCCATTAAATAATTTACTCCTCCTCCGCCAAGGATGACTCGACTCAAGAAATCTCCTGTGCCCCGTGTATCCGATTTTATTCCGTAATCGTTGCGAAGGTGTATGATCCGCACAAACTGGACATGCCATGTATCCCTTAGTGCTCCATCCAGATAATGAACCATAGGCTGGAAAATCATTAATGGTCCATAATAATGCGGCATGCATCTGAAAATACTGCTCTGAAGCTGCATCATAGGTATGCACACCCACATTCCATAATGTTTGTAACTCCTCGATCAATGGTCTCAGGTAAATATTTATATCTTTACCAGGTGAACGTGGACCAGGGATAAGCAATGACATAAACATGAACGGATCCTTCATACATTTCCATGGAGGTAAGTTATATGGAATGACAATAACGGGCCAGATGCTATAAGAGTTGTACATATTCCCAAATGGGTTAAAACCATCAGAGGCAAGACCTAACCTGACATTACGGGGGTCCTCAGCGAAACGGGGGTACATGTCATCAAATTCCTTCCATTCGGTTCCGTCCGCAGGATGTCTAAGTATGCCCTCCGCACCGATCCTCTTTTCATGATGCCACATCATATCAGTCGCTGTGTGTCGTGACATGAACAATCTCTGCAGCCTGGGCGTTAAAGGGAAATATCGCAATATCTTTTGAGGCACTTTCTTCCCCATACCACGGACTTTGTACCGACTTTCACCACATATCGGACAATGTTCAAGTGATTCATACTCGGCACGAAATAATACACAATCAAACTTACAAGCATGAATGGATTCATACCCCATTCCCAGATCACGCAACATTTTCTTTTTGCCTCGTAGTACGACTTAGGCAATTCGCTTCCAACCGGTAACATTTGGGCCAGTAACTCTAACATCATATCGATACTTTTGTTGGTCATTCTGTTGATCACTTTAATGTGTAATAATTTCACAACGAAATTCAAGATCGACATTCCAGCACCTTCGAATGGAATTTTTTTTGCCTCATCAAGTAGCTCACTAAATAAGTTTTGATCATTTCCACTTAACACTGGCATGTCGCCACTAACACTATGACCAAGTTGTGGACCTTGTAAGTCATGCAAAATATCGGCGATATCATCGTTTGCAGGTTGATTGTACTACTACTGCTCCCTTCGCGCGACATCAAAAAACCGTGACTGAGAATGATACTGCTCACCGTGATAAATCCACGTACGGTAAGTGGGTGATATTCCTGGCATGTATAAATGATTATGAACTTCATCTAACCGCTTCCTTTTCCTATTCAAACAATTTCACATGGACAAACGAACACGACCTTCTGCATCAATGTGTTGCTTTGCGACTTCCATAAACTCAGACACTCCATTACGATATTCAACACTCAATCTATCCAGAGAGCTCATCCAATTTCTATCCATTTCAGCAGAATACCTAAATATAATAATATAATTATTAGATATCATTTTACATTGAATCAACATTACTAATTCAGTAATACTTAATTTAAGCATATATATATATATATATATATATATATATTTGGGTTGATAAATTAATTAAATAGTTTACAGAAAAATTCTATTTTGTTAATTAATATACTTACTCTACATATATGAATCATAAATCACTAACAAACAGCATATAAAAACACATATAAAAACATATTTAATCATAAAATTGAAAATAATAAAGAAATATGAAAGAAGATTTACCTTTTTGGAAATTGATTACAATTTTATTGAAAATTTTTAGGAGAGATGTGAGGCTGTAGAGGAGAAATTCTGGATTTCAGAGGATTTTTACGAAGAGAATGAAGAAAAAAACAGAGGGGGAGAAGGGGTGCGACCTTCTGTATTTTAATCTATATTAGCGTCGAATACTAAATTCGACGCTAATTGTTGCCGTTTTTAGCGTCGAAACGGTTTTTGCGACGCTAAATGTTCCATTTTAGCGTCGAAACCGTTTTTTCGACGCTAAATATAAAACATTAGCGTCGGATTTAATTTAGACGCGAAAGAATCAAGGATCTGTCGGTGGAAGCCTCATAACTATTTAGCGTCGAATATTTGTTCGACGCTAAAAGTATTATTTTTGGCGTCGAATATTCAAAATCGACGCTAATTGTATACGTTTTTAGCGTCGAAACTGTTTTGTCGACGCTAAATATCAAAATATAGCGTCGAAGTAAATTTAGACGCGAAAAAATCAAGGACCTGTCGGTGGAAGCTTCATAACTCTTTAGCGTCGAAATTAGTTTCGACGCTAAAAGTACAATTTTTAGCGTCGATTATTCACATTCGACTCTAATTGTTGCCGTTTTTAGCGTCGAATTTAATTTAGACGCGAAAGAGTCAAGGATTTGCCGGTGGAAACTTCATACACCTTTAGCGACGATATATGTTCGACGTTAAAATTATATTATTGGCGTCGACCATGTGTTTCGACGCTAAAAGAAAGTAATATCTGGCACCAAAAATTATTGCAATAATATAATTATCCAGCGTCGAATATTTGTCGACGCTAAATCTGTTCTTTTTTAGCGTCGAAATATAGTTTCGACGCCAAAACATTAATATTCTGCGTCGAAGTTTTATTCCGTCGCTAAAAATATGACATATAGCGTCGAAACTAATATTCGACGCTAAAAGTTAGTTTTGGCGTCGAATAATGTTTCGACGCTAAATATTTGGACGCTAAAAGCCATAATTCTTGTAGTGATTATAGGGATGTGGTGTATTTATCTCCCATTCTTTACGTGATCCTCATGTAAGTAAGTATTTAAGTTTGTTATTTGTTTTTGTTTGTGGTTTCCTTTTTATCATGAATGAAATCGTATTAATATTAGCAGATAATCCGTGCGATTCGCGATTCGTTTTATTAGAGACAAATATAATATATATCAAATGTAAAAAATAAAATTAATTAATATCGTACCTTTGATTATAGTTGTTCAGATAATGCAATTTCTTTAACATTCTTTCAAATTAATACATGTACTTCTAACTTATCCGATTTTGTAATTTTTTATTGATATAGAATAAATCTTTTAGTGTAAATATAGATTTGGCTAGCTTATGAACACTTTTATGGTAAACTTAATATAACTTATGACTTTTGAACTTCTACTAATAAATATGTGAGAGTTAATGAAGAATGTGAAAAATGTAAGAATGTAAGAAACCGAAGAGTTAGGAAGAATTGAGAAAATAAAAATTTGAGATTGAAGAATATGAAAAGTTGAAACATTAATAACACATTTGAAACAATATGTATTTAATTATTTTATTTTCAATAATTAATAATTTTGGGAAAATGAAAGGTTTGAGATTGAAAAATATAAAAAATTAAAACATTAATAATCAATTTGATATGATATTTATTTAATTAACGTATTTTTAATAATTAATAATTTTGGAAAATGAAAAGTTTGGAGGATTTGGTAAGTGGTGGAAGAATGTGAAAAGTTATACATTAATAATTTATTTTAAATATTAATAATTTATTTTAAATATTAATGATTTATACGCCTACGTGGACAGCTTCAAAAATGAAAACGTTTATGTGGACAACGTAAAAAAATCAACTTCTCTACTTTTATATAGTACTAGATGACATTCCACGCGATGCTCGGAGCTCATATTGATATATTTTTTTTAATTTCCTTAAAATAATTCTTTGAAATATGAATTATTTTTCATATCCTTTCACTTTCTCCCAAAATTATATAATTCATATCATTTCATTTTCTTTCATAAATATATGAATTATATCATTTCACAGATGTGAGAGGATTTTGTTGACTTCAGCATGACTCCAGCAGTGACTTCAGCATGTAGAACGCGTAAACGCGTTGCCATTTGCCAACTGCCAAAACGTGTGCCACTGTAGCATACATTTTTCCACTTTAAAAGGAGCCCCAAATCCCATTGTAAATCATCCCAAAATCCCAAAACAGAGAGTTATATAGAGAGTAAAGAGTTTGAGAGGTTTTTTTGTAAAGCTTAGTTTAAGCTTTGTATTTATTTTGTTGAGTTATAAAGAATAGTTTTCCTCACATTTCTCCTCTATAGTGATTGTTTATATCACAACAAGTGGTATCACAGCTAAGGTTATATACAGTACTATTCGTCAGTTGATCGATGATAGTATAGTGAACCATGTTAGTGAAAATACTAATGCACGTGTCTTATGGAGAAAGATGGAGGAGCTTTTTCGAGCAAAGACTGGCAATAACAAGCTGTACTACATCAAGAAGATGATGTGGTTGAAATACGATGAAGGTACAGCTGTGGCGGACCATATCAATGATTTCCTTGGCACCTTAAAAGAATTGTCTGGATTGGGCATAGACTTCGGTGATGAGGTAAATGGCTTAATACTCCTAAATACATTACCAGAATCTTGGAAAACGTTTAGATCTACGGTGATAAATTCAGCCTCAGATGGGAGAGTCACACTGGAGATGGCAAAAACCAGAATCTTCGAGGAAGAAAAGAGGACGAGAATGCAAGGGACGACATCAGCCTCAACCTCAAAAGCTTTAGTGACTGAGAAGACTAACAGAAAGAGGATGAGTAAAAGCTGAGGCCCATGTAGATCAGACAAGAACCGAGGTAAATCAAGAACAAGAGATATAGAATGCTACCATTGTAAAAAGAAAGGCCATATGAAGAAGGATTGCTACAAATTGAAGAACGAGCAGTCCAGAGACACCAACAGAAGAGATAATGACTCTAACCAAGAAAGAGTTGCTACTGCCACCACTTAAAAAACCTCCAAACAATTCCTTACTATCTACGAGGAAAATATTTGAATCTTGCCAGCCACGAGACCAGTTGAGTAATAGATAGTGGCGCCTCCATACACGCCACATCTCGCAGAGACTTCTTTTCATCTTACACACCAGGTGACTACAGTACTGTAAGGATAGGGAATGACGGCCAGTCCAAAGCTGTCGGTATTGGAGACATTGCCTTGAAATAGACAATGGGACAAGGCTCGTATTGAAGGGAGTTAAGCACATCCCATATATCCGGTTAAACCTCATCTCAACAGACAAGCTGAATGATGAAGGCTTCTACAGTAACTTTAATGACGACACATGGAAGCTCACTAAAGGATCAATGGTGATGGCACGAGGTAAGAAAGACTCAACACTGTATTTGATGCACGCTAAACTTTCCAATAGTAGCATAAATACAGTCAATAGTAATGAGGCAGCCGAGCTATGGCATAAAAATCTCGGTCATATGAGTCAAACGGGGATGAAAGTACTGCGCCGACAGAATGTTCTTCCTTGATTGAAGAACGCACACTTACAGAAGTGTGAACACTGCATGGCTGGAAAGCAGAGCAAAATGTCTTTCCAGAGCTCCCCACCTCAACGAAAACAAGAGGTACTTGATCTCATACATTCAGTTATATGGGTATACACTTGGTGGGTCACTTTATTTTGTGACATTTATAGATGATCATTCAAGGAAGATATGGGTATACACCTTGAAGATGAAAGATCAAGTGTTGAAAGTGTTCAAGGAGTTTCATGCCCTAGTATAGAGAGAAACCGGTAAGAAACTGAAGTGCATCAGAACAGACAATGGTGGAGAGTACATAGGTTCGTTTGATCAGTACTGCAAGATGCAAGGAATCCGACATCAAACGACATATCCCAAGACACCTCAGCTGAATGGCCTAGCTGAGAGGATGAACATAACCTTGTGCGAAAGGTTCAGAAGCTTGCTTTCACAATCCAAGCTACCGAAGACATTTTGGGGGAGACACTCAGCACAACCGTACATGTTTTGAACATGTCCCCAGTAGTCGCACTAAAAGGTAATGTTCCTAATCAAGTCTGGACAAGAAAATAAGTTTCATATGAACACTTACATATCTTTGGGTGCAAAGCATTTGTACACATGACGCGAAACTTACTTGGAGGATTAGGCCAAGCAAACCCCTCGCAGCGGACAGAACCCCAAGAACCGCGAATTTGATTTTGTAGGAACAAAACCCTTCCAAGGCCACAAAGAAGACTCACAAAGAACTTGTATTTAAGAACCCTTAAGATGATTCCTTGAATTGTTCTGCTAGCACGGAGACGCCACTAAGGTTGCCACGCCTTAGATAAGTCGATTGTATGAAATAAGGGGAATCCCTCCCTTAAGCAATTTTTAGACAAAGCCAAGCTCTCAATGGAGATGAATTTCGAAATTTGGTGATTAGCTTCTCATTAAGATGAAATGAGTTTAAATAGTACAATGAAATAAACCCTAATGGGTGCAAAATGACCAAAACACCCTAAGTTGCTAACTAATGGCTATTAAATGGCCATGCCCTTAATAGACATTTAATAACAAACACAAAGTCAAAAGAAACAAAGACTTAATCAATAACAAACAAAGACTTAATAAATAACTTTGCCAAAAATGTCTAAAGTAAAAACACAAAATCATAAAAGTCAACAAATGTGGAAAACTTTTCCAAATTTGTCTAAAGTTGTTTCCTTCACCAAAAGTCCTCCAAATTCGTGGATTCCATGTATAAAGGCATAATGATGTGTCATAAAGTCCAATAAGTCTTGTCTTGGCCGAATATTTAGTGTCGGGCTTGAATCGGCTTGATCCATTAAAAATATACTCTCGGCTTCAAGATTGCTGGTGCGTTACTCTGGTATGACTTGGGTCAAGTGAAATAGCTTTGGACCCACTCCATTGAAGCCCTCATGTGACGCCAATATGCCCCGGAGTTGTCAGTCACACTCGACCATGGCATTCTGCGCTAGCCCAGCCATTGCGTCTCTGATCTTCTTAGCTCTTTGGCGTGTGATTGGGCCTGTTGGCAATTGCAAAGGATCTAATGTTCCTTGAGTTGTTGGATTCATGTCATTCCCTCCCTCTTGAAAAGGATTCGACCTCGAATCTGTACCTGCATCAAAAAGAGTTAAGTCAGAAACATTAAATGTCGCAGACACATTATGCTCACCTTGTAAATCTAGCTTGTATGCATTGTCATTAATCCATTCCAAGACTTGAAATGGACCATCCCCTCTCGGTTGTAGCTTGGATTGGATTTACGTGTTCAGGAAATCTTTCCTTTCGCATGTGTACCCAAACCCAATCTCCAGGTTGAAATACAACACGTTTTCTTCCCTTATTGGCATGAGAAGCATATTGTTCATTCTTTCGTTGTATGTGCTCTCTTGCTTTCTCATGTATGTGTTTCACCAAATCAGCTTTCTTTTTTCCATCTAACCCTGCATGCTCATCAACAGGCAATGGTAACAAATCTAATGGAGTTAGTGGTTGAAAACCATAAACAATTTCAAATGGTGAATAAGATGTTGAAGAATGAATGCTACGATTATATGCAAATTCAACAAAAGGCAAACAATCCTCCCAAGTTTTCAAGTTCTTAGAGACAATAGTACGCAATAACTGAGTCAAAGTCCTATTAACCACTTCAGTCTGTCCATCAGTTTGGGGATGACAAGTAGTAGAATACAAAAGTTTTGTTCCTAACTTACCCCATAAAACTTTCAAAAGTGACTAAGGAATTTAACATCACGATCTGAAACTATACTCCATGGAATTCCATGGAGTCGTACCACTTCTCTAAAGAATAAGTCAGCAATGTTAGTGGCATCATCAGTTTTATGACATGCTATAAAGTGTGCCATCTTACTGAACCTATCAACCACTACAAAGATGAAATCTCTACCATGCCTAGTCCTAGGTAAACCCAATATAAAATCCATTGATACATCTACCCACGGCTCACTAGGTACAGGCAACGGTGTATACAACCCATGAGGCATTACCTTAGATTTAGCCTTTTTACAAATCAAGCATTTATCACACAAACGCTCAATATCTCTCTGCATTTTAGGCCAATAAAAATGTTCACTCAATACCCCTAAGGTCTTAGAATGCCAAAGTGCCCCATTAAACCTCCCCCATGCGCTTCTCTAAATAACAACTCACGCATACTACAAACAGGAATGCATAATCTATTCTCCCTAAACAGAAACCTGTCATGTTGATAGAATTTATTAAAGGTAGACTTTTCACATGCAGCATAGATGGTACTAAAGTCAGTATCATTTGCATAAAGTTCTTTAATAAATTCAAACCCAAGCATTCTTGCACTCAATGAAGTAAGTAAAGCATACCTTCGCGATAGTGCATCAGCGACAATGTTTTCCTTACCTTGTTTGTAGCGAATTACGTATGGAAATGTCTCAATGAACTCCAACCACTTTGCGTGTCGTTTGTTCAACTTACCTTGGCCCTTCAAGTGCTTCAATGATTCATGATCAGTATGGATCACAAATTCTCGAGGCCACAGATAATGCTGCCAAGTCTCAAGGGCTCTCACTAGCGCATACAACTCCTTGTCATATGTGGGGTACCTCAAAAGTGCTCCATTCAGCTTCTCACTAAAGTAAGCTATTGGTCATTTTTCTTGCATAAGAACAGCTCCAATGCCTATTCCGGATGCATCACACTCAATCTCAAATGTCTTTTAAAAATTGGGTAGCGCCAAAACTGGTGCACTACATAACTTCATTTTAAGATCCTGGAATGCACGCTCCTGCTCTTGTCCCCATTTGAAACCAACAGTTTTCTTCACTACTTCAGTCAGTGGTGCAGCAATACTACTGAAGTCTTTAACAAATCTGCGGTAGAAGCTTGCTAATCCATGGAAGCTTCTAACTTCTGTCACTGTCGTTGGTGTAGGCCAATCCTGAATCGCCTTCACCTTCTCTACATCAACTTCGATGCCATCTGCACTTACAACAAAACCAAGGAAAACAATCCTATCTATACAAAAGTGCACTTACCAAAGTTAGCATACAGTTTTTCCTGTCTCAACACTTCAAGAACATGCTTCAAATGTGTAACATGCTCAGCTAATGTTTTACTGTAAACTAAGATGTCATCAAAATAAACTACAACAAACTTACCTATAAAAGCACGCATAACATGATTCATCAATCTCATAAATGTGCTAGGTGCGTTTGTAAGACCAAATGGCATAACTAACCATTCATACAAGCCATACTTAGTCTTAAATGCAGTTTTCCACTCATCTCATTCTCTCATGCGAATTTGATGGTATCCACTCTTTAAATCAATCTTACTAAAAACTTTGGAACCATGCAATTCATCCAACATGTCATCTAGTCTAGGAATAGGGTGACGATACTTTACCGTTATATTGTTGATCGCTCGACAATCAACGAACATACGCCACGACCCATATTTCTTAGGAACTAAAAGAACTGGTACCGCACATGGACTCATACTTTCTCTAACATACCCTTTCTCCATCAACTCCCTCACTTGCTTCTGAAGTTCCTTTGTCTCCTCTGGATTCTTTCGGTAGGCTGGTCTGTTGGGAATGACTGCGCCATGTAAGAAATCTATCTGGTGCTCAATACCTCTAATGGGTGGAAGCCCACTAGGAATGTCCTCTGTCAGCACATCACTGAATTCCTGCAAAAGAGATGAAATGGACACATGAAGCAAATGGTCAGTGTTAGCAATACAAATACGGTGTTCCTTGTAGACCAACAAAAGCATAAGCTTGCTAGCCTTTAAAGCTTTCATTGCTTCACCTTCACCCATGTAAAAGCTCTTTCTCACTCTCGCCCTTTTGTTTCCCCCTTAAGTTAACACTCACACTCCCCTTAGAAACACTCACGGCCTTTGCCTTATTTTCCTTACTAGGTTCGGTCACACTCCCTTCACGTGTTTTCCCCAAGGCTGTGTTTGCACTCTCAATCTCTCTATCTCTCTCAAGTTGAAACTTGACTTGATCCTCGTGGACTTGCTTTGGTTTGAGTGGGTACAAGGTAATGGGTTTTCCCTTATATTGAAAGGAATACTTATTCTTGAACCCATCGTGAATAACTTTCCTATCAAACTGCCATGGCCTGCCGAAAGAATATGTCCTGCATGCATCGGTATCACATCACATAGGACATCATCCGTGTATGGCCCAATTGTAAAGCTCAATAACACCTACTTTGTCACCTTTATCTCGCCACAATCATTTAACCACTGCAACTTATAAGGCTTGGGATGCTTCAAGCAATCTAATCCCAACCTCTCAACTAAAGCCGTACTTGCGACATTAGCACAACTGCCCCCGTCAATGATCATACTACACCCTTTACCATTCACACGGCATCTGGTATGAAATATTTTCTCCCTCTGTTGATCACTCTCATCCTCATCAATTTGTGCACTCAAAACACGCTTGACAACTAAGGACAAGTTATCCAGCGGGTATGCACTGCCCCTCTTTGTCACTAGTATCCTCAATCTCAGACTCATCATCATCAACCTCAACCTCACTGTCAGTAGAATGTACTTCACCACTCTTCTTATCAATCACTAAGGTGCGCCTGTTACGACACTGTGAAGAATAATGTCCCATGCCCAAACACTTGAAACACTTGATGTCCTTTGTCTTTAATGTTGTACCTTCAGGTTTCATTCTAGCCTTGCCTGGTTCTGCAACTTCTTTACCCTTGGCACCAGGTTCAGCCCTTGGCTTGTTAAAGCCTCCATCTCGTCGATCATTAGGAACCCATTTCCCATTCCATGTAGAAGTAGTCTGAGTACCAAATCTGGATGTAGACTTCTTCTTGAGTTGCCTTTCTACCTTGATAGCCATGTGAAGCATATACTCCAAATCAACATAATGATGCAACTCCACCATTTTGGAAATCTCTCTGTTCAAGCCCCCTAAAAACCGTGCCATAGTAGCCTCTGCATCCTCCACTACATTCGTCCTGATCTTGGCAACCTCCATCTCAGTATAATAATCCTCTACACTCTTGGTCCCATGATACAAATGTTGTAGTTTCTGATACAACTCTCGGTAGTAATGGCTGGGTATAAATCATTTCCTCATGAGACCTCGAAGTTCTTCCCATGTCTGAATTGGCCTCTCATAATTCCTCATTCGGTTGGTGACAATCTAATCCCACCAAATCATAGCATAATCTGTGAATTCCATGACTGCTAGATTGAACTTCTTTTCATCTGAGTAATGATGACAATTGAAAATCAATTCTATTTTCTTCTCCCACTCTAAATATGCTTCTGGATCATTCTTGCCTCGGAAGTTTGGTATTTTGATCTTGAAGCTGCTCAAATCACCATCAATATCACCATGTCTAGCGTATCCTCTCCTATCATAATCCCCTATTCTGTCATCAAATTCACCTCTACCATCAAACCGCCTATCCCTCATATCATTCCTCCTATCAAACCTCCTATTAGGCCTCCTATCAGGCTCTGGTTGAAATCTCTCCTCCACATCATTAAGATCATCAGAATCATCAAACTCATTTTCAGCTTCTTCTTCATCTGGTGGTACCCGTCGTGGTGCCACATTCTGAGGTGGTGGTATATGTCGAGGTGGTGGTCTGGGAACACTGCCTGTTCAATTACTCTATACTTCCCTGGATAACTTATCAAAAGCAGCATTCATGTTTTCCATTATATCCATGAATTTCCTTTTTAAAGCCTCAAGTTTTTCATCCATTGTCAAACTAGTACCTACCATCTCAAAGCTTCAACAAACAGATTAGAAGTAACAATATGTGAAAATAATTAGATATCCTCACAACCTCACAATCTCACAAGCTCACGTGTTTACACTCAAATATGTATCTCTCACTCGTGTTTATACTCAATATGTATCACTCCACTCGTGTTTACACTCAATATGATGTGAATATGACTTACCCAAAGTTCACAACAATGTGTAATCTTCAAGCTAGCATAAACAACAAGAACCAATGATGTATAGGGTAGGTGGGATAATGCGAATAAGAATAGTAATCACGAAGACTCAATCAAAGAAACTTAAGCTAAAGAGCACGGAATAAGAAAAAAAAATGAGTTAGCGAAATGCGCAAACAAACAAGCAAGCACTCAATGTGACACTTAGCCAATCTTGTAATCACTCTCTACTGTTTTGTCTCATTTACTCATTTTTTTTCTTTTTTTTAACTTTTCTCTTTTCACTCCTTGCTTTTGCCTCTCACACTTACAAGTGTATACAAAGCAAATGAAATACAATGCAAATATCAATATTTCAAGAGGTAGCAAGTAAAACTTTCTTGGATATACACGAAATTAGTGCAAATTTGGTGCACTCAACCTCACTTCACTTGATTCTTCAACATTAACAACACAAATCAACAAAGGTACACTATGTATAACTCACGACAATTATCAACTTCATGCATTTCAATTTGTTTCATCATTCATTCACTCACTTTCATCACCAATGCACTCAAACACTCTTTCTTTTCACTCAAACTCACAAGATTGCACTAAGATCACAGGAATGCAAATAAGCAAGTTCACGCAAATGCCAAGATGAATGATGTCAATTCTGATTTTTGCAAAGTTGATATGAATAATACTTAGGGAAACAACACTAATTGCACGTATTCAACAATAGAAAGACAAGATATGTCAATAAATCTCACATAGTCAAATCTGACCTGATTCTTTTTTTTTTATTTATCAAATCTGACCTGATTCCTTTTTTTTTAACACAAATAACTTAATAACAATGTTGAACACGTCCTAGTAACATACAATTACAAATAAACACTTGATTTAAGTAAAGAAAATAAAGCTCTAATTTTGACTCAAAGACCGAAACTAGAACATGAAGAAATACTCATGATCAATCAAAAACACTCAAAGGCAGAATGTTATTCATGCTATTTTGATCAGAAATAAACAAGAAACAGCAAGAAACAACAAGATCCAACAAAAACTAAGAATCAAGATGAACAAGTATCTTGATGACCAACAAACAAAATAAAGACTAAATCAAAACATACAAAGTAAAGACAGAAAAATCAGACCTTGGAACCCTAAGCTCTGATACCAAATGACATGGAACTCACTTGGAGGATTAGGCCAAGCAAACCCCTCGCAGCGGACAGAACCCCAAGAACCGCGAATTTGATTTTGTAGGAACAAAACCCTTCCAAGGCCACAAAGAAGACCCACAAAGAACTTGTCTTTGAGAACCCTTAAGATGATTCCTTGAATTGTTCTGCTAGCACTGAGACGCCACTAAGGTTGCCACGCCTTAGATAAGTCGATTGCATGAAATAAGGGGAATCCCTCCCTTAAGTAATTTTTGGACAAAGCCAAGCTCTCAATGGAGATGAATTTCGAAATTTGTGATTAGCTTCTCATTAAGATGAAATGAGTTTAAATAGTACAATGAAATAAACCCTAATGGGTGCAAAATGACCAAAACACCCTAAGTTGCTAACTAATGGCTATTAAATGGCCATGCCCTAATAGACATTTAATAACAAACACAAAGTCAAAAGAAACAAAGACTTAATCAATAACAAACAAAGACTTAATAAATAACTTTGCCAAAAAAGTCTAAAGTAAAAACACAAAATCATAAAAGTCAACAAATGTGGAAAACTTTTCCAAATTTGTCTAAAGTTGTTTCCTTGCACCAAAAGTCCTCCAAATTCGTGGATTCCATGTATAAAGGCATAATGATGTGTCATAAAGTCCAATAAGTCTTGTATTGGCCGAATATTTAGTGTCGGGCTTGAATCGGCTTGATCCGTTAAAAATATACTCGGCTTCAAGATTGCTGGTGCGTTACTCTGGTATGACTTGGGTCAAGTGAAATAGCTTTGGACCCACTCCATTGAAGCCCTCATGTGACGCCAATATGCCCCGGAGTTGTCAGTCACACTCGACCATGGCATTCTGCACTAGCCCAGCCATTGCGTCTCTGATCTTCTTAGCTCTTTGGCGTGTGATTGGGCCTGTTGGCAATTGCAAAGGATCTAATGTTCCTTGAGTTGTTGGATTCATGTCAACACATCCCAAAGGATGAGAGATCCAAACTTGATGCAAAGACGTGACAATGTGTCTTTATTGGCTATGGTTTGGATGATTTCAGCTACAAATTGTATGATCCTGTTGAGAAGAAGAGCTAAAGACAATGCCCCAGCAATACAGAAATGTTGATGTGAATCCAGAACCTCATACACCGGTTCCAGTACATGTTGAAGATGAGGTTCCCAATCAGGAGGGTACATGTGTTGAAGCTCCCAAATATGATGATCATGATCAACCACTAGTACCAGAAACTACACCAACAGTTCCCCAGAGAAGGTCTTACAGAGAAAAATGACCTTCAACAAAATACTCTGCATATGAGTATGTGTTGTTCACTGATGGGGGAGAACACGAGAGCTACAAGGAGGCTGTGGAAATAGAGAATAAAGAAAAATGACATTCAACACAATACTCTGTATATGCAAGATGAGATGAAATCTTTGCATGACAATCACACTTTTGAGTTGGTGAAATTACCGAATGGCAAACGGGCTTTGAAGAACAAATGGGTGTACAGAGTGAAGCAACAAGAACACACTTCACAACCTCGGTACAAAGCTAGACTAGCTGTCAATGGATTCAATCAGAAGAAAGGTATTGACTTTGATGAAATCTTCTCTCCAATTGTGAAGATGTCATCCATCATAGTGGTACTCAGCTTAGTAGCAAGCCTCGACTTGGAGATCGAGCAGATGGATGTCAAGATCGCATTTCTTCATGGGGATCTGGAAGAATAAATTTATATGGAGCAGCCAGAAGGCTTCAGAGTCAAAGGAAAATAGGACTATGTGTGCAGACTCAAGAAAAGCCTCTATGGTTTAAAACAGGCACCGAGACAGTGGTACGTGAAGTTTGAGTCAGTTATGGGGGAGCAAGGATACAAGAAGACTATTTCAGACCATTGTGTTTTCGTTCAGAAAATTTCTGACGATGACTTTATCATCTTACTGTTGTATGTAGATGATATGTTGATAGTTGTCTGGAATCAATCGAGGATTGATGATTTGAAGAAGCAATTGAGTAAGTATTTTGAGATGAAAGACTTGGGGGCAGAAAAATGGATTCTTGACATCAGGAACGATCGTGATCGAAAAGCCAAGAAATTATATTTGTCATAGGAGAAGTACATCGAGAAGGTACTTCAGTAATTTCAGATGGATAAGGCTAAAGCGGTTAACACTCCTCTTGCTACCCACTTTAGATTGAGTACGAAACAGAGTCCCTCTACTGAGACAGTAAAGGAGGAAATGAAACATGTTCCATACACCTCAGCAGTGGGAAGTCTCATGTATTCCATGGTGTGCACAAGGCCAGACCTAGCACACGCAGTTGGATTGGTCAGCCGGTTTATGTCAAATCCAGGAAAATAACATTGTAATGCTATTAAATGGATAATGTGGTATCTTCGAGGCACATCCAAAATGAGACTATATTTTGGAAGCAATAAGCCAGTGTTAATGGGCTACACCGATTCAGATATGGCAGGTGATGTGGATACCCGTAATTACACTTCAGGGTATCTAATTACTCTCTCAGAGGGAGCTATGGCATGGGAGTCAAGGTTGTAGAGATGTGTTGCACTCTCTACAACAGAGGCAGAATTCATTGCAGTAATGGAAGCTTGCAAGTAATTACTATGGATGAAGACATTTATCCAGGAATTGGATTTCAGGCAGGAGAAGTACACTTTGTACTGTGATAGCCAGAGTGCTATCTACCTTGGTAAAAATTCTACTTTTCACTTGAGGTTAAAATATTTCGATGTGAGGTATCACTGGATACGGGACGTCCTGAGTTCAAAGCTGTTAGAACTCAAAAAGATTCACACTGATGACAATGGTGCCAATATGTTCATAAAAGTTTTACCGAATAAGAAGCTTGAAATCTATCGTGCCATAGCCGGGATGACTGTAACATCCCCAATTTGGGAGATGCTACCGGAAGGGGATAAACCGTACTAACCTCATAAGCCTCTGACTTTTGATAACTGATATTCTTAACTCACACATATATATAATCACATGCATGAGACCATAGCCCAACTCACCAACCATGTATATATAATATTCTTAATACTAAGTACCCTATTTAATTACACATTTCAATACTGACAATAACTTTTATAATGCAATATAGATGTGACTTTTACTATATAACATCTATGTTACTTGACATTCTCTAACTCTGACCGAACTGGACTTTATCTCTGACTTGACTTGGTGGACCAACTCCTTACTGACTGCATCAGTATCCATCCTCTCGAGCTCGTCCTCCGGGAATACCTGCAAAACAAATACTGGGAGTGAGGGGTTAGACCGTTGTACGATCTAAGTGAGTGGATGAAAAGCTGAAATGCTGTTATAAAAATTTTGGTTCTAAAACCACGGTTCAAAAATGCCTTTATGCAAAAAAAAAAAACTCTTTTACTGTTTGAAAAACTTGAGCTTCTTTTCGAAATTATTTTCTGGAAGTTCCTTATAAAACTGATGGTTTCTAAAAACTTTCTTTTCTAAAAGCCTTTTCTGAAAACTGTAATGAAATTTTTTTCTGAAATATGTATCTCTATCTGAAAACTTGACGCATGGGGGCGTTACGTATCGCCGTCCCCCCATACGCCTAACTAGAGCCAGGAGTGCAAATCCATGACTTTAGGGCGTTATGTATCGCTGTCCCCTAAAGCATGCCACTACTGTCCTTGAAACTGGTGGTCTTGGGGCGTTACGTATCGCTGTCCCCCAAGCCACTGAACTAGAACTAGGGGTTCAGATCTATGCTACCCTCCAAGCTCTGAAACTATGATATAAGGGCACCTGTCATCCCTAGTCCTGAACTAGGATCTGGGGGCGTTACATATCGTCGTCCCCCCAGTCCTCTACATGTGCACATGTTATCTGTCTGTCAATTCCATGTCTGTACTAGTTACGTACTGAGGTGGATTTTTTGCCCCATGCCTCGAAAAACACAAAAACTCATATTCTGAAATATTTATTTCTCAAACATAGCTTAGATCATATACAACCATGAAATATTTGTAATAAAATTATCTAACGCCCTAAAGCGTAAAAAAAAAAGTTTTTAAGAAAATAACAAAACCAAAAATGCAATTTAAAAGAGAGATGTCCCTCACAGTTTTGGAATATGGCTAGCATTACTCGCTTGCTGAGGCAATTCTGGTTCCTGCGATGATCTAAAATTGACAATTTTGGTTAGAAGATGGGCTGGGGGACATATTCTGAATAAGTCTAAACTTTCCCAATCAAGCACTTACTTACCACTTCAAAGCATATCACTATTATAGTATGATATACTGTGTATTCTCAAACTGATACGAGACCCTAAGGGTGGTCTCTAACATGCTAGGGTGGAACTGGGATGGTTTAAAACTAATTCGGATGAATTTCTCTCTTCGCATCATGACGCAAAGCCTTGTGCATCGCGACTCGCGTTAGTCCAAAAGCATGCCTAAATTTTTCCGGGTCGCGTCGCGACTCAAACTTCTTACGCATCGTAACACGAACCAAAAGCATAGACAATCTCATGAACCCCAGTACTCGTCGCGACGCGAGCACTTCTGCGTCGCGATGCAGACCTGATTTCCGGGTTTCTGCTTTGCTTTCTAAGGTCTATTTTACTCCAAATGAATCCCCAACACTATTATAGCAAAATTGCTACACAAACCATTCCATTAAACCTCAAATTCACATGTTCTTCATCAAATATATCATTCCCAAATGTTGGACTCCAGCCAAGTTTACATGAAACAAGCAACTTGTATGCATCATGCATGCAAGATGGAAACGCGTGAAGCTGGAAACGTGTTGCCAAAACGTGTGCCACTGTAGCACACGTTTTCAAAACTATAAAAGGAGCCATAATCCATTAGTTTCAGAATCCCAAAACAAAGAGACAGAGAGTAAAGAGAGTGTTGAGAGATTTTTGTAAAGTTTTTAATAAGCTTTGTAATTCTTTTATTGCAGTAATAAAAGAAGATTTTTCTCTCACTTCTCCTCTATTGTGTGTGTTTTTATCACAACACCAAATAATTCTTTAACCCCACACTTCTTACTTAAACTAAACCTTTAAGATTTTTCAAATTTTGGTATTTAACTAAATCATCATTTTCTTCACTTTAAAATCACCAAAGTGCAACTTTACCATGCCTTTGACTCTAATTTATCTTCAAGTTTCAAAAATTTAACAAACTAAAATTTGGGTCAAATTTTCTTACCTTCATCTTCTTGATTTTCCTTCACTTTTCAAGCTCCCATGATGGATAAACCCCATGATGAATAGTAATTTCCATTTGAACCCGAAATTACTAGTCATCTAAATTCTGACTTACATTGTTTGACCTATTTCTAATTCGAATTTGGACAAGGTTTCAACACAAAAGTTGTAGGTATCGATCTTAGCTTTCCGGTGATATAAAATCTGAAAACATCAGAGTTCGTATGAAAAAGTTACGTTTGAAATGCCACGGGCTGTCCGGAGGTGAACCTTGTACAGTTTCCTACCGGGACTGCGAGGAGTTTACCAATTGTCCCCAAAATCATTCCATGAATATATTTGAGTCTCAACATAATTTATTTTATGTGTCTTTGTCCCGTATGTAACAATACAACTATATACAGTAGTAAAAACTACCGATCGTTACAATGACAAAACACTCCATATAGTCAAAGTATGGAGATACAGAGAACTACGATTGGCTTGATCCCAACTCAGGGTACGTAGGCAGTCATACAGATGCAGCCAGAGGTGGATCTTTTTAGGATCCGGTTTGGGTGATTGATGATTGGCTCAGATTTTAGGGCAAATGTTCACCGATGGGGAGATTTGTTGACTTCAGCATGACTCCAGCAATGATTTCAGCATGCAGCATGCAATCCAGCATGCAAAACGCGTAAACACGTTGCATTTGCCAACTGCCAAAACGTGTGACACTATAGCACATGTTTTGACACTATAAAAGGAGCCCCAAATCCCATTATAAATCATCCCAAAATCCCAAAACAGATAGTTATATAGAGAGTAAAGAGTTTGAGAGGTTTTTTTTGTAAAGCTTGATTTAAACTTTGTAATTCTTTTGTTGAGTAATAAAAGAAGAGTTTTCCTCTCATTTCTCCTCTATACTAATTGTTTATATCACAACAGATTTAATCGAATAGGACATTATAGTTTTTTATTCTGAAGAAATAACTGGACTGGACCGATATAATTTTTTATCTCGTTGTATCAACGGGTTCGATTTGGGTTTGACAAATTTTAACCCGTCTCGTCCTATTTTAATTCTAAATATGATATGCTACCTCAAATTTATTGAATGTTGAAATGTACATACACTTGTGGTATAACCCAAAATTTTTCTCAAATTACATGATTGTTTGCTACCTTGATTTCAATTTTAATTCAGGTTGAAATCGATAGTAAGAAAAAACATAGAGAATTAGTGTTTGAACCTTGAGCCTTGTTTTTAATTTTGATTCTGCTTCAAAACAACATTAACAAAAACATATATAGTGTTTCAATCTTGAGAAAATATAATTGAAATGACAATCAAATAACTATTAAAATTCAGATAACACATTTAAAAAAAATATAATTGAAAGAGATGAATAGAATAATCAAGAATCATTGGAATATTAAATATATTTAATTTTCACCCATAAATTAAGGAGAAGACTCAAAGTACTTCGGATGAATGTGAGAGCTTTGAGTCCCTCAACTTTTATATATAATATTAGATATTGATAATTTTTCAGATTGAGACTTTTTTATTGATATTAGAGATCTATCTTTATAAACACTATTATATCTTTTCTTTTTCCTTATTTTATTTTTTTTTTTAAAAAAAAAATTGAAAACAAGCAACCATTTAGTCCACCTATTTGTTGTATTTCAAAGTCTACTCAAATACTTGCCGAAATTCGTCACTTCCAAAGCATCTTATGAAGATGAAGATTTTGTGGATCTTTATATGTTCAAATGAACTAGTCTACATAAAAAAAAATGAGTTAAAAATAGTCTTTATATTTATAAGAAATTGATAATTATAAACATATTTGTAGGAAACGACTTTCCTTAGCGCGGTGGAAGTTGCTTGTGGTGGCACCGGCTCCGGAATGGATCTTCAAAATTTTCTTTGCCTTCTCCATTTGTTGTAGTAGCCAAGTTCAATCATTTGGTGTCCAACACCTAGATCAACCACTCGATCTTCCGAACTATGACTCGAAACCAACAAACCGAAGTGTGGGCTTCACTCACAAAGATTAAACCTCTCAACTATTTAGAGATTTAAGATGTCAAAACGGTGTTTGGCTTTAGGAATTTCACAACACTTGTGAATGCTAGAATTCTCTCTATTTTCTCTCAAATCTTTTCTCACAACAATTGTGTGAATGAATGCAAAGTGTTAACCTTAGGAAGTGAGAGAAATGGTAGAGATTATATTCTCTTACACAAGCCAACTAACCTTGTCATTAAGCATCTAATGCTTTCTTGCAATAGCCAACACAAAAATGTGAATGCCATACCAAAGCATAAGAAATTTTAAGCTAAAGACAATTCTTTGTCATTAAGCATTCAATGCTTTCTTTCAATGGCAAACACATAAATGTGGAGGCCATACCAAAGCATAAAATGCATTAGCTAATGACAAAACCATTAGGTGTATCCAAGCCACCTAATAGACATAATTGCTGGGATGACATGGTAAGCCATATGGCTTTGTCTCCAATGGTAAATAAAAATCAATATATTAATAATGATTTATTTACCTTCAATTATGTTGTAGTAATTATCTCATAATTATTACTAACTTGATTATCTCATAATCAAAGAATTCTATAAAACATTAAGTTAAACTAATTTAACATAGTTTTCATTTGTGACAATAAATATTATTAATCTTATTAATAATATATAAATAAATATAATGTGAGCACATAATTAGACAATCTAATTATATTAGGTTTGCTATAGTTAATCGAGCTAGCACGGGGACCAAATGGTCCTACGGTTCCGAGCTCCAATAATTCTGAAATATTAATTAAACTCTTTAATCAAATATTACGAATTATTAGCTCCGCATTATTCCACTAAAAATTCAAAGTTGAACTCTCGTTACCGTAGATGGATTAAGTAAACCGAACATTTTCGGTGTCCATCGATATAGTCATTACATATGGATATAGCCCTTCACGAATATCTCATAAATAGAGTCGGGTCATAAGTCCGTTAAACGCCTCTAAATATTTTATCTCTTAAGCACCATTGATTCTATAATGAACAATTAATTCATAACAATTATGAATATAAAATATTTTCTATTCGTAATAGAAAAGTTGAGCGCTCAAATTGTTCAAGTCCCGAATCAACTCTTAAAAGAGATATTCATATGCTTCTCGTAAGAATGAGTGAATTCCATATCTATGTAAAACGTTCCCAACTACATACCAAACCATATCCCCAAAATACGTAGTTATTGGCCGGGAATGCAACACCAACCTCACCATAGTAAATCAAATGTCATAGCCTGTCATGCAGGAGTTCGTAATAAACTCATGATTAAGATCGAATCCATATATGACAATCTATTAGATAAAATTGATTTCTTTGGTTAACGGATATTAAAAGAAATTCGTATTTATCTGAGTCCAGTCCTATATGATCTTATCATACAAGGTGCCTTCATTCCCATGTCACTACATGAACGATCTCGGATCAAGATCGTCATACAAGTATAGAATGGACCGCAGCAATAGATAAACCACAAACAAAGTACCCTCCTTGTTCGCTCTCTATGGACTATTTAGATTACTAACTTTAGACTTAAATCCTCTTATGAATCAAACATACATTAAGTCTAAAGGTACAAGAGTAATCAAGGTAAACAAGACAATTGGACAATATGCGATATAAATCAAACAACTTTGATAAAATGAATAATGCATTTATTATTATTACAAAAATCAATTCTGTTTACTATACATGAAGATCTATGACATAAATCCCAACAATCTCCCACTTGGACTAGAGCAAATGAGACATGTCATGTAATCATAAACCATTTAGGTGACCTTCAAATACTTTAGCCGATAAGGTCTTTGTAAACGGATCAACTAGGTTGTCTGCGGATGGAATCTGCGTGACATCGACATCTCCTCTATGCACTATTTCCCTGATGAGGTGATATTTCCTCTCAATATGCTTACCCCTCTTGTGGCTTCTTGGTTCTTTGGAGTTCGCCACTGTACCACTATTATCGCAAGTAAAGTGTGAGTGGTTTATTAATATCTGGAACAACTTCTAGATCTACCAAGAACTTACGTAGCCATACTACTTCCTTAGCTGCTTCACAAGCTGTTACATATTCAGCCTCCATGGTGGAGTCAGCAATACAAGATTACTTAATGCTCCTCCATATTATAGCCCCACCACCTAGGGTGAACACTGATCCAGATGTTGATTTCCTAGAATCGATATCTGTCTGAAAATCAGAGTCAGTATATCCTCTCAGAATCATATCCTGACTTGTATATACAAACATTTAATTTCTCGTTCTCCGAAGATACTTGAGAATATGTTTCACCGCTACCCAATGATCTAATCCTGGGTTGGATTGAAACCTACTGACTACTCACACTGCAAAACAGATGTCCGGTCTCGTGCATAACATAGCATACATAAGACTTCCAACTGCTGAAGCATATGGTATATGTCTCATCTCCTCAACTGCTTGAGGTGTCTTAGGAGACTGTTCCTTAGATAAATGAATTCCATGCCTGAAAGGTATATTACCTTTCTTGGAATTCTGCATACCAAATCGCACAAGAAGCTTGTCGATATAGGTTGCTTGAGACATTGCTAACAGTCATTTCTTACGATCCCGAATGATCTGGATCCCAAGTACATAACTTGCCTCTCCCAAATCTTTCATTTGGAATTGGTTAGCCAGCCAGATTTTCACGTCTGATAATATCTTTACATCATTCCCAATGAGTAAAATATCATCAACGTATAACACAAGGAAAACCATATTCCCATCAATGATGTGCTTGTAGACACAAGGCTCATCGATGTTCTGCTTAAAGTTATAAGACTTGATCGTAGTATCAAACCTTATGTTCCAAGACCTAGATGCTTGCTTAAGTCCATAAATGGACCTTTGCAACTTGTAAACTTTTTGCTCTTGACCTTGGGTAATCAACCCTTCTGGTTGTACCGTATAGATACTCTCATCAAGATTACCATTCAAGAATGTTGTCTTGACATCCATTTGCCAAATATCATAGTCATAATATGCGGCAATGGAAAGAAAAATCCTGATGGATTTAAGCATGGCTACTGACGAGAAAGTTTTTTCATAGTCAACTCCCTCTTTTTGGGTATAACCATTTGCCACTAGCGTAGCCTTGAAAGTCTGTATTTTCCCATCTATTCCTCTTTTTCTCTTGTAGATCCATTTGCAACCTATGGTTTTACTCCATTAGGTTGGTCTACAAGTTCCCAGACCGATTTAGAGTACATGGAATCCATCTCAAGGTTCATGGCTTTGAGCCATTGTTCTTTATCAGTATCATCCATTGCACTACGATAGGTCAATGGATCATCTATACCATCACAAGATGCAACAACTTGCACCTCACCATTTCCTAGATAGCATTCAGGTTGTCTTACAACCCTCCTACTACGTCTAGGTGGTATGATATCCTGATAAACTTGCATCTGACTTTCAGATGTAGAAGGTGTTATGTCTTTGTCAACATTTGACAATAGTGTACTGGTGGTACCAGCAAGTAACTCCTCAAGTAACACTTTACTTCGAGGTTTAAACTCTCTCATATAGTCCTCCTCAAGAATTGTAGCATTTGTCAACACAAATACTTTATTATCTTCTGGACTAAAAGAATCCACCCCTAGTTTCCTTAGGATAGCCTACAAATAGGCACACATGTGAACGTGGTTCCAACTTAGTAGTCATGTTCTTTAGCACATGTGCCGGACACCCCATATGCGAAAATGTCGCAAACTAGCTTTACGACCATTCCTCAACTCTAAGGGAGTCTTAGATATAGACTTAGAAGGAACTACATTCAGGATATACATTGTAGTTTGCAATGCATACCCCCAGAATGAACTAGGTAAAGTGCTATAACTGAAAATTGATCTTATCATGTCTAGTAGGGTTCGATTTCTCCTTTCTGCAACACCATTTTGTTGTGGTGTTCCAGGTGCTGTGAGTTGTGAAACAATTCCATGCTCAACTAAGAATTCCTCAAAATCTTTATCAAGGTATTCTCCTCAACGATCTGATCGTAGAATTTTAATGCTTTTACCTAACTGGTTCTTAACCTCAGCACGATACTCTTTGAACTTTTCAAATGTATCTGACTTATGCTGCATTAGGTAAACAAACCCATATCTGGAATAATCATCAATGAAAGTGACGAAGTATTCAAAACCACCTCGGGCTTTTACATTCATCGGTCCGTAAACATCCAAATGTATTAGCTCAAGAGTTTCTTTGGCTCTTATCCCTTTTCCAGTAAAAGGTCTATTGGTCATTTTGCCTTCTAGACAGGATTCACAGACAGGTAAAGTACCAAGTTTTAACTGATTTAAAAATCCGTTCTTAATTAGTCTATCTATCTGGTCAAGGTTAATGTGACCAAGTATATATGTGGTTTTGAATACTTCGTCACTTCACCAATTAATGCTTTTACCTAACTGGTTCTTAACCTCAGCACGATACTCTTTGAACTTTTCAAATGTATCAGACTTGTGCTGCATTTGGTAAACAAACCCATATCTGGAATAATCATCAATGAAAGTGACGAAGTATTCAAAACCACCTCGGGCTTTTACATTCATCTGTCCATAAACATCCGAATGTATTAGCTCAAGAGTTTATTTGGCTCTTATCCGTTTTCCAGTAAAAGGTCTATTGGTCATTTTGCCTTCTAGACAGGATTCACAGACAGGTAAAGTACCAAGTTTTAACTGATTTAAAAATCCGTTCTTAATTAGTCTATCTATCTGGTCAAGGTTAATGTGACCAAGTCTAAGGTGCCATAAATAGGTATCATCATGAGAAATATTTTGCCGTTTAGTTTTAGATCTTTCAATCTTAAACATTTCAGTATTAAGCAGTGATTCATGCATTAACGACCTTAATACATATAGATTATTTTCCCGTGCATATATTTAATCCATTTCTACTAATAATAACTGACTTATTATTAAACGAAACATATCAAGGTTAATGTGACCAAGTCTAAGGTGACATAAATAGGTATCATCATGAGAAATATTTTGCCGTTTAGTTTTAGATCTTTCAATCTTAAACATTTCAGTATTAAGCAGTGAATCATGCATTAACGACCTTAATACATATAGATTATTTTCCCGTGCATATATTTAATCCATTTCTACTAGTAATAACTGACTTATTATTAAACGAAACAGAAAAACCACATTCCATAAGTTTTGTTACAGAAATCAAATTCCTGCGAAAACCAGGAATATATAGCACACCATTCAAACATAAATAACTTTTATTAAAATTCAAATTTGAAACTCCCACTGCTCTTGCTGAAACTGCATCCCATGTCCCAACTCTCATGGTAAAGCTACCTTCAGTAAGGTCCCTCCATGAGTCAAGTAGCTGCAAAGAACAACAAACATGGTTAGTGGCACCAGAATCAACAATCCATATGGATTTATCATCCTCCACCAAAATAGACTCAATGACAAGTAAATCATATTTACATGTATTCTTCTTCACTTTAAGCTCTGCAAGGTATTTTGGATAATTCCTTTTCCAATTCCCTTGTTGTTGACAATGGAAACATTTTCCTTTGGTATTGGTTCATTTGGAGCTTTTATTGTTCTTCTTTTTCATTGGTTTTGCATTTGCCTTCCAATTGCCTTTCTTCTTCTCTCTTTGCAGATTTAGAAGTTTCGGCAACATTTGCCTCAACATTGGGCCTACGAGGACCGTTCATAACAGACTCATAATTGGTGAGTTCATTCAGCAGTTCAGTCAATGTGAAAGTCAACTTGTTCATAGAACATTGCTCTTAAACTGCAGGAAACACTTCAGAAGGGTTTCCATGATCATTGTCACCTGGCTTTGCACGTGCACCATGCGTTTCAGCCATATTAAGATGAGCCATCATCCTTAACACATGGTCTCAGACTGATGTACCTTCCTTCATTCTAGCGGTCAATACAGAGGCAATTACCTCATGTTGTTGCTGGTCTAAAGGTTGCCCAAACATGTTCTGTAATGACTGCATAATCATTGATGTTGTCGCCATAGGCTCATGCTGTGCAGCAAGAACCACATACATGGATGCTATCAAATAGCTATGGGCTTTCTCATCAGCTTTAATCCAATTATTATAGGCATTACGTGCAACTCTGCCAGCATTATGTGCTGGCTCAGGAGGACATTCCTCCATTAGGATAAATTTAAGGTCTTCACAGACCAAGATAGCATTCATGTCACTTTCCATTTAACATAATTATCCCCGATTAATTTTTCTTGTTGTTTGATAATGGAGATTATTGCAGATTCCATGGCTGAAAAATAATAAACGCGCATTCAATATTCATTCATCGCATATTAAATTGTCAAACATTTAGGCATAAAATTAAACAGATGCATGATCAATGTATAATGAATTAGAAACCTGAAAGAAATACTATGCCACGTTATCTATCATCCTACAAATAAGTGCCGATGTAGGGTAGGTCAAGTATTCGCATGATAGATTGAGACATTCTCAATTGATTAATATATATGAAATAACTCTTATTCCTATATTAATCAACTACCGTTATTTTGATCAATGAAGCTTTGATTAACAACTTAATCATTCCTTTGTGAGTGTGACCCATTTTTTCGGAACCCTTGGACTTAACTAGTGAAGTGCCATCGTAGGGTAGGTCAAATTACCAGATACATCTAGAGTCCTTATCCTTTCAGAATCCAAACCTGATATTGACCCTAAAAGGACACCATCCGTAGGGGGACGAAAGCAAAACCGTCTCGAGGCGCCTATTGAATCTCATGTTTTTGGATAACAATGGAGATCATGGGATATATTATGGTATACCCCTCTCCTCACTCACTATTTTGAAGTTTAAGGTTCTATCTCACTAGTTTCTAATGTATTAAGATTATGCTCGGCTAAAACATATCTTTATTAATACTAGTGGATTATTAGTGATCTAACCAATTTTAACACTTAAAATTTTATTCACTAATACTTATTAGTCTCTACTAATCATTAACTTAATTAAACTAATTTAATCAAGTTTGCTTAAGTGATAATTAATTTTAACAATTAAAATATTAGTTCACTTATAGGTTTTAAAATTTTAGAATTCAACTAATGGACTATATGTCATTAAACCATTTAATAGATAAATGTACGTTATTTACTCCAAAGGTACATGGAATTGTATCCCGAGTGCAAACCAAATTACCATTCATTCGGAAGCGGCTATGGAATTTATATTCGGGTTTCCATCCGATATACCAAAGAAAATAATGTACTCATAATGTCCATTTGTTCTTAAACTTGAATTCCTAATTTTTAAACCTTTAAACCAATTAATCTTATTAATTCGTTTACATGCATCTTATATTCTAATTTAACTTTTAAATTTACATAAAATCATATTTTATAACTTGAATATCATGCATGTCTACATGTTATGGCATGTGAAAATGCAAGAGTAGGCACCCTAGGCTATATGACATGTTAATAAACAATTTAAAACATATATATGTGCCCAGGTCTTGGCTGAAAACGTTCATGTAGCGTTCTCTGGGCGTTCGAACGTGTTTCAGGCAGTACCAAAACGTTCGAGTTGCGTTTGACTGGCGTGCGAACGCAATCAGTCTGGTGTCAAAACACTGGTACTTTATTTACTCCGTTCCGGAGCTTCCGGAGTCCGTTTTGGTCACCGTTTTTTTCCACGGACTCGTAACGGAATGAAGTTTCACATATATACATAAATTGTGTTAACCAGACTCTTATTTTTTAAAAAAAAATACTAATATAATCAGTACAATAAATCCAAGGCATCCATTGGTCTTCAAATCTTGCTCCATGGTATGTTGTTGAGTTCTTCGCGGAATAGGTTTGTAATGAGTCCTTGTGGCATCGGCTCCTCCAAGTTACAAATTGAGTTCCAAAATGGACTTATTACAAAGAAATGAACTTACAACACTTGAAAGAATATGACCTTATGGTCTTACATTTCCAATACTAAAAATAAAGCCGGAAAAATTAACGATCAACGTAATACATTCATCACATGAATCAAAGTAAACATTCATCACATGAACATTAAAAACCATTCATCTCATGAATCTAATTGTGCCTACTCATCACAACATGCATATTAATAATTTATATCTAATATAAATTATTAAAAATTAAACTTAAAAAGAGAAAGCGTTAAGAAAACTTTTCAACCTTAAGCTCTTGATGCCAATTGTAGGAAACGACTTTCCTTAGCGCGGCGGAAGTTGCTTGTGGTGGAACCGGCTCCGGAATGGATCTTCAAAATTTTCTTTGCTTTCTCCCTTTGTTGTAGTAGCCAAGATCAATCATTTGGTGTCTAACACTTGGATCAACCACTCGATCTTCCGAACTATGACTCGAAACCAACAAACCGAAGTGTGGGCTTCACTCTCAAAGATTAAACCTCTAAACTATTTAGAGATTTAAGATGTCACAATGGTGTTTGGATTTAGGAATTTCACAACACTTGTGAATGCTAGAACTCTCTATATTTTATCTCAAATCTTTTCTCACAAAAATTGTGTGAATGAATGCAAAGTGTTAACCTTAGGAAGTGAGAGCAATGGTAGAGATTATATTCTCTTACACAAGCCAACTAACCTTGTCATTAAGCATCTAATGCTTTCTTGCAATGGCCAACACAAAAATGTGAATGCCATACCAAAGCATAAGAAATGTTAAGCTAAAGACAATGGCTTTGTCATTAAGCATTCAATGCTTTCTTTCAATGGCAAACACATAAATGTGGAGGCCATGACAAAAAGCATAAAATGCATTAGCTAATGACAAAACTATTAGGTGTATCCAAGCCACCTAATAGACATAATTGCTTGGATGACATGGTAAGCCATATGGCTTTGTCTCCAATGGTAAATAAAAATCAATATATTAATAATGATTTATTTACCTTCAATTATGTTGTAGTAATTATCTCATAATTATTACTAATTTGATTATCTCATAATCAAAGAATTCTAGAAAACATTAAGTTAAACTAATTTAACATAGTTTTCATTTGTGACAATAAATATTATTATCTTATTAATAATATATAAATAAATATAATGTGAGCACATAATTAGACAATCTAATTATATTAGGTTTGCTATAGTTAATCGAGCTAGCACGGGGACCAAATGGACCTACGGTTCCGAGCTCCAATAATTCCGAAATATTAATTAAACTCTTTAATCAAATATTACGAATTATTAACTCCGCATTATTCCACTAAAAACTCGAAGTTGAACTCTCGTATCGTAGATGGATTAAGTAAACCGAACATTTTCGGTGTCCATCGATATAGTCATTACATATGGATATAGCCCTTCACGAATATCTCATAAATAGAGCCGGGTCATAAGTCCGTTAAACGCCTCTAAATATTTTATCTCTTAAGCACCATTGATTCTATAATGAACAATTAATTCATAACAATTATGAATATAAAATACTTTCTATTCGTAATAGAAAAGTTGAGCGCTCAAATTGTTCAAGTCCCGAATCAACTCTTAAAAGAGATATTCATATGCTTCTCGTAAGAATGAGTGAATTCCATATCTATGTAAATGTTCCCAACTACATACCAAACCATATCCCTAAAATACGTAGTTATTGGCCGGAATGCAACACCAACCTCACCATAGTAAATCAAATGTCATAGCCTGTCATGCAGGAGTTCGTAATACACTCAGGATTAAGATCGAATCCATATATGACCATCTATTAGATAAAATTAATTTCTTTGGTTAACGGATATTAAAAGAAATTCGTATTTATCTGAGTCCAGTCCTATATGATCTTATCATACAAGGTGCATTCATTCCCATGTCACTACATGAACGATCCCGGATCAAGATCATCATACAAGTATAGAATGGACCGCAATTATAGATAAACCACAACAAAGTACCCTCCTTGTTCGCTCTCTATGGACTATTTAGATTACTAAGTTTAGACTTAAATCCTCTTATGCATCAAACATACACTAAGTCTAAAGGTACAAGAGTAATCAAGGTAAACAAGACAATTGGACAATATGCAATATAAATCAAACAACTTTGATAAAATGAATAATGCATTTTTTATTATTACAAAAATCAATTCCGTTTACAATACATGAAGCTCTAGGACATAAATCCCAACAATATTTTCACCCTTTGGTTGGCGATTTAAGGTAGTCTTTATATTCTTGACAAACTAATAGTCTTTGGCATTTCTGATAGATCTATATCTGTGTTTTTAGTCTGAAGAGGATGTTGATCACCTTTTCTTCTAGTGCACCTTTTCATCTTAGGTTTGGTCTTCTACTTTGACTTAAAACGGTATCATTTGGTTCCCTTGTGAGTTGCGATAGAAAATTTCATGGATGGAGTGGTATAGTATCATATCATTTTGTCATCTATTTATTCGGCTATCCTTTATAGCTGTAGTCTACATTATTTCGAGGGAGATGAATGCTCATCTTCATGGTGATCCACCTCTCTCTCCTAGTATTATTCTAAGTGATACTATTTTTACTATGCCACGTGCTAGCTTGTTGAAGAAGGTGAACTTATCTTATGATAATAGATGGCTTCATCATTCTTGGCATTGTTCGACGATATTTTCTGAGTTTTCTTTGTTTACTTTAACAGCTCTTGTTGTTTAGCTTGGAGGGATTTCCTTCTTAGATTGTTCTCTCTATGGTATCTCTCTATGCTTTTGTAGTTTTTTTTGGTTAATATACTTACCTTATCCAAAAAAATTGATGATTATAGATCAACTATTTTCAAACATTCATATTTTCTTCATCCGAACTCTAAATCATAATATGTAAATATTATATACAGTTAATATTCATAGTGTAACATCCCGCCAGAGGCTGGATGCTACCGACAGAAGACATGATTGACCCATCTCCATAAGCCCCTGAATTTACCGAAAATTTGGCATTATGTATTCTAAAAATGGACAACCTGGATCTCAGTCCAGCACCAAACGAACCTAAAATGAACATCATATATCGAAATGGACCTCAGGTACACACTGACACATCAAAATCACACTTAAGGGGTTCGTGCCCATATCATCTATCAACACTTAAGGGTTCAGTGCCCACAACATCATCATTATAATCAACAATCAAAATATTTAGTTAATATATATACAAACCACGTGCTCAGCACGACTTGCAAAACAATAACCAAAATATCCTAGACTTCTTAAACCTCTATAACTTCTCTCATGATACTTGAGAGGGTGACTGTCACTTGAGTAATCTGCGTCTCGAGCATGACTTCCAAAGCAGAAATGGTTGACCCATCTGGTAGCCAACCTACAAACTAGCAAACTGATTTGGTGTGAGTTATAAAAACTCAGTAAGTAACCATGATATTACTACAGACAGAACATTTAAATCAATCACATTAGAAGTTCTTTTCAAATTTACTAAGTTACGACACGTTCAGAGTTATCAATATTTTTTATCCTTTATACTTTATCATGACAAGTTCTCATTTATGCTGATTTATTAGCCAAACATTCAAAGTTCACAAAGTATCATCAAATCGATAAAACAATTATATTTCCTTTTATTCAATTACAATCTATCTTTTATACCAAAATAAAATTACTTTAACTTTATTTAATCATGATAACCTTACAATAGCTTGACATTCAGGATTCACATGTACTTAAAAATATTATAGCACATTTCTTTTATATTCATGCAAACACAATTTTAGGATTCTTACACCTACATTTATATACCAACACAATGTAGCAAACAAGCTTTAAAACATATAATATTCACATCAGTTTCAAATCATTCATTCATTTCACATAAGCATTTCACATAAGCATACACTATCCATATACGTTACGATTTCTATCATACACATACATATACTTAGACGTACATACAAACATCGTGAATCCAACCACGAAGCATACATAACAACCAATACATCACAAATCATATAATCAAATAACACATCTATATGGCCGACTTACATATACAATGCTCGTACCAGACTCATTACCTATTTTAGAATAGGTATAGGATGAATTCCATCCGAACAGATCCCTAACCAGTTCGACTATTATACTACAAGAACATTGACCAATTAAACATACACACATATCATAGAACACAAACTCATTGCACAACCCTTCATACATAAGGACATCCATGACAACTCTCTAAGTTATCATTCAAACACTCACATAATACATATGTTCAAACATACGAATATACATATTATTATGAAGGCCAATACCATAACTTTAACAATCCTTATATCTTTCATTTACAAAACAAACATACTTAGTTTTCTATTTTCTATCTGGAAACCTTTGATACAAAACTTATTAATTACACATATTCATTTAAAAAGTGTTTGGGTTATACTCATTTTTTATCCTGCTTAACCTCTTCAATCTCTATACAAATAAATCGCATATATAAACAATAGCTACTTACTCATATATCGTATTCATACATAACTAATTTCAAATCAGAAATCATGGTTTGCCCCATTTGCCGATTCCAACTAACAAACCTATACATACTTTATCATCAAACGCATATACACATATATGTTCATATACTTGTACATTTACTTATCCATTCACTTACACGTAATCATATCATTACAGGTTCATACCCTTACGTACATCTATACATACATATAGACATTATGCTCATCAAATATTTCACTTCACATCAAAGCATTAACAAAAATTTATACCTGTGGCGGTCGATAAACTTAACTATACGTAATCTTGTACCCCATACTCAAAATCACCTCTTAACTGTTCTCTTTTATCCTAACACGTTAGTCGTCTATATTTATGTATATATGTATGTGTATATATAAATATTTAAAATAAGAATTCACCAATTCAAGTTCTTGTCGCTGGGTTACTTACTGGGCTTCACGAGCACTCCAGGTCCTAGTCAAGTCTGCCAAAATAAATGGTGAAATATTGTTAGAATATCAATTTATGAAATTCTCGACTTAACTTTAACAAAGTACCGTATCTTTCCGGGACGACCCAAACAAGTTTGATCTCAACACTTTCAGTTTCAGTAGTCTTAAAATATCATTATAAATTAACTCAAGTCATTAGTTAACATAAATTCTCGGTAAACGCGTTTTTTGGAAAATCTTCCGAAAACGTTTCTGTAAACGCTACGGAAGGGTCCCAAACCCTCGGAACCTACCCGGATTTATCCAAACATATTCGTAATAGCATATATAACTTATAACTATCGTTAAAATCAAAACACATCATTATATGCAAAAGCCCACTTTTATCGAAAACTAGCATATTCTATCGGATCAACCAAACTCGTTCTGTTTTCACTCGGATTCTACCAGATACAAATATTTGATATACTAATACTCAAACAATTCAATTTACATCAATACTCTACTCTACGAAGTTACTGGTTACACCCGCGTCTTTAGCGAAAAATTTGAAATTTATGAATTTTTACTAGGAGGTCTTATCGAGATTCCGATGGCATATACAGACTCCAAACGATCCCACAAACGCGCTGGAATCGACAAAATTCTGATCGGATCTATTGTTCATCATGGGTCACTATTCATCTAAATCTTCCTCCCTCGTTTCATGTGTAACCAAGCACGGATCGAAAACATCATCAATGTCGTCTCGTAGTACTCTCTGAGAGCTTCGATTTGGTAGGTGACGCGGGCCGTGAAAAGAAGCAATGAGCCGAGATCGACAAACCCATGTGTGTGCCTATTTCACCTCGGTTTCACCGGATTCTGGTGTCCCTTGGCCAGCTGCCGGCAACTGATTGTAGGGGGTGAGCCGGCGATGGCCGGCTGGCCACCGGCGCAAGCTTCAACCAAAACGTAGGGAGGGGGTCAGGTGGAGAGGATGGAGGCTTATGCCAATTTTGCAATTTCTTGTTACTTAGAGGTGTATATAGAGGAGTTTCTGGAATTTACATTCAGGCTCCTATCATGGAACTTTCTCGAAAATTCATATTTTGAAGCCCTTTTGATGTAAATTTCGAAAAGTGTTCAAACTGAAAGTTGTTTGTCTAAAAAAAAAGAGTCTGATGGTTTAAAAATCAACTTAATCAGAGTTTGTTTGCTATCTTTATAGTCGAAATAAGAAACTTTTACGCGTATAACGATAAAATCAAAAATCGCGTAACCGGTTCTCGAAATCACGCGTTTTCCAACGCGACGAAACTTCACTTTAAAATATTCCGATCTATTTTCTAACACGGAAACTCCAATTTTTGATCACCATCCCGTTCCAAGTCATTAACATTGTTCCGAAAAACTCGGAATATTACACATAGATACAACTTTCATCAAAGAACCTCTCTCAAATTTAGACTTTCGTAATGCCAAAATCAGCGTAAAAGCGCTATATCCTTTAACTATAACGTAACTGAGCTCAATAAAATGTGACTAAATTGACTCTCACGCTGAGCTCAGCCACGGTCACATTGGCCTCAATCACATTAAGTATGGTAAGCTCATTCACAGACACAATCACATTTTATCTAAATCATATTGAACTCAGTTATAGTCGCATTCACCTAAGTCAAAGTCATTGTCACTGTCACAATCACAGTCACATTCACAATCACATTGAATCTAATCACATTCATATTTTACTTTGAGCTCGGTCACATTCTCTAAATATATATATAAATATTAATAAATTTGTTGACGGCTGATTTTGGTCTCAGGGTAATATTGGAATATCACACCCGAGGAAATCCTCCCTCAATAGTGAATTTGTTTGGTTATGGGGGACCAAAGGCAAATTTAGCAGAAAACAGATAAACACATCAATCAACAAGGAGATTTAACGTGGTTCGGTGGATTTGGATCCGACCTACGTCCACGGACACAAAAAAGATGGTACTTTTATTACTTAAACACTCTTCTCGGATCTCTACAAGTCAGAGCTTGAAGATTCAGATCACTAGTTTTTGTTGATGTTTTTATGATGCCTTTTACACATACTATGCCCTCCTATTTATAGTAACACAGAAATCAGACTCCTATTTGTATAAGAAATCCTAATTGAACTTAGTCTCTTCTCCTTGCAAGGATTCCTAGCCTGATATTCCCTTCTCTTTTCTTATTACTTTTCGGATTCTGACTCCATTTCCTTGTGAGAGTAGGATAACTCGTTTTATCTTATCCGCAGAATAGAGTGTCGTCATCTTGAACGTGTCTCGCCGTGTGGTCGGTCTTTATGTGGTCGGTCATGACAGTCTTTTATGCTGAGAGTGTTTCTTCCGACCTTAAAGTGCTCGGTCATCCGAACCAAAGTGGTCGGTTTTCACATGTTGTGGTCGGGTCGGCTTTGGTGATCTCAACCAGTCAGGGAATTACCCTTCTGGCCTCGTCGTGTTGTCTTAAATGTTATAGTGCCTGAAAACACCATCAACAAAATTAATACATAAATAAAATATTAACATATATTTGCTCAGTCAATAATTGAACAAAGCTTTAAATTGTGTTCGTTTTACAACCCAATATTGTATAAAATGTAAACTTATTTCTAACTAAAAAATATGATAACGTCCTTTTGTCGCTCAAGCAGAATACGGTGTTTGTTTGTATCTCATTTACAAAACCTGCATAAAACTTCCACTGAACGTTTACATGAGCTTAGATAAACTTCCTACGTTTTTTTTTCTTACTTTCCCGCACAAAAATGTGAGAGAAAGTAGCAGAGAATTTTTTTTAATTATTTTCATGAAAATTATAATAATAAAAAAAATAAAATGCAAATCGATTCAATAACACTCCAAAATACTTCCCCTCTCATTCTCTGTTTCATAACTAAATTAAGCTAAAAAATTGAGTATATTTGTAACAAATAAACACTGGATTGAAGAAAATAAAGCAAGTGATGGTATAGGAAATCAACGGGTAATTAAAATGGGGGAAAAATAGAGTTGAAGTTAATTTTGAATTAAATCTGAATAATTTTTAGGAAATTAGGACTAAATACAAAACTAATTACGATTTTATCCTTCATAGTAATAAATGATGGTAGATTGGATTTTTTTTAATAATTTTCTATTTAAATAATGTTGATTTGTTGGATATTTATTTTTTCAAGGCTTTATTCAATAGAAGATTTTTACCCAAAAAAAATAAATATAAATGGAAAGCAAGAAGATTTTTGGGCTGGCTTTGATACTTCCTCGCAACGTCACATTGTAATACAATTGTTAATGGTGGTTTTTTATCCTGATAAAGGTTAAAATATCAATGAAGGGTAGGAAAGAGATTGTACTTAGTCAAAAGTAGATGGTAAGAGCCCAAAAACCCAGAAGGAGTTGGGGTTTTAAATTTTAATATAGAGACTCGACCTACTGGTATAGATGGGTTCTTTCAAGAACATGAGCATCGTGAATGGTGAAGTAATTTGGGATACCGATCCGACCACATGAAGTGTGTCGATTTGAGATTTCTTGAGAATGTGTAAGGACCGACCCAATGGGGACATTATCTAACAACCCGACTTGTTTGGGAAGAGTTAGATGAAGCTTTGATTAGTATCATCTACATTGGAGTGTCGACCCGATGAACGAAGATGAGATCACAAGCCGACCAGTACTAAGGTCGTGTGACGTATGCCCTAAGTAGCAAGGTGTGCTTCTAGAAGGCTAATGATGACTATGGAAAAAATGGTTTTGTAACACCCCGATCAGTCATAACTTGTCCAGTACAATGAGTCATCATGTATGACATGTTATTAATCATATAATCATATATAAATATATAAATATGTTTCATACCATAGGAATCTCGCCCAGAGGTCCGGGATAAATTTTCAGTTTCAGCACCTCCTTTGTAGCTTAACAGAGTATCATGCACCTTTTAGTATTTTGGCCGTAATGTTTTCATACTATATCCGATTTCAGTGATCTTTATATCGTTGAACAGTTTAGACCGAAACCTATAACTTTCATGTTGACCAGAAATAAGATGAAAATGCCCTTCTTTCTCGCATGAATAGTAACAACATGGTTGCTTTATGATTTAGCCAAATGGCACAATCTTAGCCATACTTTTAACAACAAAAAATCAGCCCCTAGTATAAATAAGTGGCACTATTCATCATCTCATATTTTCTTCAACAAAAAAATGATTTGAGAAGCTCTCCCCACGCCATCTTTTTCTTCAAGTTGCTTCCATTTTTCTCAAGAAAGTTTGATGATTTCTAGTTCACTTCCAAGAATGGTAAGCCTCTTTTTCTCTTTCCCCTCTCATTTTTCAGATTTGAGCATGATTTTCTAGCTTCTAAATTCGTCCATCAAGACCCCTAAAATTAATTTTGAGTATTTAAGCTTTGATTGAGTAGCTAGCATGTATAATCGTGCATTTTATGATTGTATAAGCATGGAATTAGAATTTAGATTTGAAATGTCCAATTTTCCCTTATAAGAGAGGGCTGGCAGAATTCTTAAGAATGTGATGGGGAGTTGTTTTTGAGTTTTTTGGTAATGAATGATGGTGGTCTGTGCATAGGATGATGGTATGCCATGAGTCTAACTTGATTTGAATTAAAACTTTCAAGTTTGTTAAATTAAGGGAATGGCAGAATGTCTTGATGTATTGGGGATGATAATTTTGAGTTTTATTGATATTGAATAATGATTTGTACTTAATATAAGATTATAACATGAGTTGGTCCTGTTGTGAATTAAAAACTCCAAGATGTTATTAAAATCGCTTGGCCGAACTTATACATGCATTTTGGGGTTTGGAATTTTATGTTTTTAGTAATAAATGTTGATGATTTATGTATTTGGAGGATGTATGTCATGAGCTGAGCTTGTGGTGAGTTGAATTTTCCAAAATGTTAAAACTATAGCTTTGGCCGGAATTGTGATGAAATAATGGGAGGATTGGTTTGTGTCTTTGGTATTTATTGGTAATGGTTTATGTTTGGAGTTGATGTTGAGACTTGATTTCTATTTGTTGGGAATTGAAAATTTCTAGTGTGATAACTAATGGCCGAAAATATATAGGGGTGTTAGGGGATTATTTTTGAGTTTTTTTTTTGGGATGATTTGTATGATTTATGTCTAGTATAATGTGATGGTATTAGTTTGATTTGATTTAAGTTGAGGAACTTCCATTTGTTAAAAATCTGTTGATCAAATAGGGTATGTGTTGTGGGTTTGATATTGAATTGATGATGAAGGTTTGTCTGTATGTTTATGCATGTTAAGTGATTTTCTATCTATGTTTTGATGTGGGATAGAAATGTATGCACGAAATTTATGGATATCAAGCTTGATATGAGACTTTATTAATCGAATTCAAGGAAGTTTAGTGGAAAGCTTGTTGTTAGCTTGTGTTGCATGTGTGGCAGGATGATGAACATGAAACAAAATATCTTTAGTGATAATAACAAACATGTTTGGTTGGTAATGATGACTGTAGGCTAAATTGAGCATTTTGTTTAATAAATAGTTTTGGGCATTTCGAGTGACTAAAACGATTATGTCAAAATGTTCCATTAGTTTTTTGAGCACGTCATAACATGAACACAACATAACACATCATAAGAACATCATGTAGCATTAACAACTTAGCTAAGTTAAGCAACATATTTGCATAAGCTTCATATGTTAAGTAAACATCCTAAGTTGCCTTCAGTCAAGTTAACAAGTATATAGCATGTTCATGCATTCATGACATTCACCATCAAGTTCGGTACTTTTAGTTCAAGTATGCTAACCGCACTTGAACACGGGTTTAGTTAGACACTTCGCATGAATTCTTTCCATGACTCAGGCACGCTGGCAGCTTGTGATAGTATGTGAGTGGATGCTATTCTTCTCTCTCACTCATATTTTAGTCACTTATGTTTCATTTGCTTTTACATTTAGTTTATTGATTCCAGTTTATGCATTAAAATTATATTTTCAGCTGGTACTCTTGTTGGAGTTTTATAAGCTTCCCAAGATCATTAATCAAGCATGAAACAAGTGTGAATACACATCAAAGGAGGTGCAGAATACTCACAATGAATGGATTGGATGCATCGAAGAACAAAGCTCAATTTCCTCCTCTATCAAGCTCGGCAAACCCACTGGTTTGGGCTCCAAGGATTCGATCATGGTGGGTTTTGGACTCCATCTTCATCTTCAAGCTCCAAGCTTCATCAATGGTGATTCCATGCTCATGAGATGGTTTCCCTATCACCTTGTATGCCTCCTAGAGTGTGCTAACACCTTTGATCTTGCCAAAAAATCATCAATCTCTCTCCAAGTCTCACGGTTTTTACAAAACCAGTGAAGAAAAATTTGCCTCCAAGGCCAAGAGAGAAGAAGAAGTCGTGAGAGGAGAGAGGAGTTTTGGCTCCAAAATTGCGTGAACCAAGGAGAGAGAAAATGAAAATGTGTAATCGGTTTATTTATTTCCAAATCAATTAACCATTTACCATTTTACAATTTAAAAAGTCAAGCATTAAATGCTTGCATCATCTCACATCAACTAACATCAATCAATCAATCAATTGTCACATCACTCAAAGTGAAATGTGATTTGACGCTTGATGTGACTAATGATTTGACGCTTGATGTGACTTGCGTGCCGCACTCAAATTTGAAATGCGAATGCGGTCGCAAACAATCCCGGACTCGGGTTTGCTAATTCCAAATTAACGAATTTTCCGTTGCGACGCAATTAAACGATTATGCCTAGCGAAATCACTATTCACGTCGCTAACGAATTAATTCTAAATTAACTCGTTCGCCTGAATTAAAATCTAATTTTAATTCCGCGTCGAAATCCAATTTCGTTTAATATATCGAATATAATTAATTATTGATTAATTTCAAATTATCGTTTCCTCTCTTTAAATGATATTTTATCCCAGATAAAATATCTTCGCAATTAATCCCAGATTAATTTTCTCTCTCAATAAATTAATCCCAGATTAATTAAGGGCGAGTCATACGTCATCGGTGAATCTTCGGGAAGCGACCCATGAGATCCCCGGATATGTTGGCAGTAAATACGGTTGTCGGACTATCCGAACACGTAAGCACCTAGTACTACGTTTTACCGATTTACAAGACAAGGTTGGCTTCTAGCAAAACTCCATGCATACCCAATTCTCCAGAAACATGCTTACTGGAATAAGCGATCTATATCAGGCGTAGTATACATGGTATTGCGTATGTCGATCCAGTATCGAATGATCACGTGCTAGGCCTGGGGCTGGAATTGTGTCTGCCCCGTAAGAAGCACATGTCGGATGTCCGGTAACTAGTCTCTGTAATCGGATAAACATGACCTAGTCATAATATCCCGATAGCTCGAGCATATAAGAGAACGAGTTTCGTATCCTATGTGACCATCATCTCCACTATTACTGGAGTGATACTTCCATCTCGACATCACACCCAATACACTACGATTCTCAATATACCCAGCATTGGCGTACACAGAACCTGTTAAGTCCTGGACGACCGCAACCAAAGTATATTGATTGTCGCAAGTATTAGCGGTGCAAGTCTCAGGTTAAGACCAAATACACCTACCCTGATTTCGGACTTCCATAGACACATAGTCATACTACCAATGGAATTCCGAGGGTGTCTATCCAGAGCGAAGCTGTTTCCCGTACCATCGGTAAAAAAACAACCTCCTATTACAATTGCATGAGTATCTTATACCCAAATATATGAGAACTATGTCGTTGTGCCCTCACAACGCGCACAAGTGTAGTACTAGTCTTTTACGTATTTATCGATGTCCAATCTCGATAATATTTGACTAGGGATATTTAATGATTTATCCTTCGTGGACTGATACTGTCTCATATCATTCTCCGTCCAGGAACAAATCATAGGGATCTCCTATCATTTATACAGCTAGGTGATCTAATCACAAATGATAAGAGAGCAATCTCCTTTGTCACATAGTTAATTTGTACAACAACACCATGATCTGTACAAATAGTGACGCTATGGGTAATAATTGTCCAACAATCTCCCACTTGGCCTATAGCCAGTCACTCGAGTGTCTGACACCCGAACTATGTACGGTTGGCTCAAATTGCTGAGGAAAGACTTTCGTTAGCGGATTTGTATGAATATCATCCGTTGCGATTTATTCGATCATCACATCGCCACGATGTATGATCCGAACGGATCAGATGAATATCGAAGTATTTATCTGGATCGTTGATGAGACCATTAATTCTTTAGCATGTGCTGACGCCTAACTCAGCTGCTAACAGAACTATATCTAATCTAATTAGATTTATTATCGACCCAAATAGATTCTATTGCTGCCTCAGCTGCAGCAATAACCCATTTTTGTTGTTTATTCGGTAACAGTATCTTGCTTGGAAGATTTCCAGCTCACTGTACCGTTATTCAAACTTTTATAGTACCGTTGTTACGACTTGTAGTCGTTATCATGAAAGCCAAGCTTTCAGCGATTATACTATGGGAATATCATTTCCAAGAAATGATATATCATCATTACTCAGGACATTCACTATCAGTGCGCTCCTACTAACCTTCTTATATACACAAGAATTATTTTCGTTTTGAATTAAATCATACATCATTATGATTACATCAAAACGATAATTCCAAGAACTTAATGCTTGCTTCAATCCATCTATGGATCGAATAACCTGCAAACCTAGTTTTCTTGTTATGGTTCGACAAAACCGTCAAAATGTTGTAAACATCCTCCGAAAGGTTTTCGTTATGGAAAGCGGTTTTGGCATTCAGCTGCCACATTTCATGAATGAAACATGCAGCATTAGCAAGCATTATCCAAACGGATTTACCGTGGCAACAGGTAAAAGGTTGAATCGTAATCGACACAATGTTGATAACCATACCTTTCCGCTAAAAGCCTAGCTTTATACGTTGGTATATTGCCATCCATGTATGTCTTCCTAGAAGACTTATAGTACCAATAGGCACAATGCCTTGCGGTACATCAACTAGTGTCCAAACATAGTTGATTTACATGGAATCCATTTCGGATTCTATGGCACTTTGCCATAATAGGAAGTCGATACCTTGTATCACTTCCTCATACGTAGTCAGTTGGTATACCTCTAAAGATAGACATCTTTTTGAGGTGAGATCAGAAACCCATACCCCAGGTTATTTTCTGACTCTCTCCGACTTACGCGGTTCTTGTGTATTCGAAGGTTACTGGTAATAGTTCCATCCTTGATGAACTATTTATGTTCCATTAGGAATCGATGCCTTGAATAGTATTACTCCGATTTTCATCGAGTTTTACTATCCTCCCACTTACCACTGCATATCGGTATTCCTCTTAGGAAAACCGCATGGTGAGCAACAATCTAATTGTTCTCTCGTGAGTTGATATACTTATGGTATCCCTAGGATAACCTATACCCTATTTGGGTAATAGTTTGGTATCATCCAAACATATGCCTAGCATTCCCAAATTTATCAGAATGTGAACCTGGTTTCTTTTCCTGTTCATATATAATATGAAATCTGTCAAACAGATTTTAATGGAACCTTATTCTAAATAAGTTCTGCACTATTAATGCTTATCCGTTGAAGGAAATGGTAGCTCAGAGCGACTCATGATTAACCTTATCATGTCCAACAAAATTCGGTTTATCCTGTCGGACACACCGTCAAATTGACGTGTTCCGGGAGGAGTCCTCATTGAAAGAATACTATACTCTTTCAAGTATATTAGAAACTTATTGCTTAAGTCTTTTCCATTATTGTCTTACCATGACGGTATAATACTATAGCCGATCTGTTTATCTATTTCGTGTCGAAACTATAAAAGTTTCCGATTTGTGTTCTTCAAAAGAAACACATAATCATAACGCGATGCCACATCCGTAAGGTCACAAAAATTCATCTCCACCTCTAGCCTAGCTAGACATAGGCCCACTTGCTTCACTATGAACTAGGGCTAACAGATCAGTGGCATTTCCACTTTTAAGTTTCATTTCATCAAATCAGTTTGAGCTATTGTTTGTCATGTTATATGTTTGAGATTTTATTTATATTCAAAATATAAATTCTGTCATTCACATCTAATGTGTTTATCTCAATATCATCTTTATATAATAAAACACTTTAGTGTTCTAGAATATAAAGGTTCACCCGCAGCGGGTTAAACACTGATATGAAGATAATGTATCTAGTCAAACTAGTTACATTATAACAGTTTCTAAATTTAGGTACTCACCCGAGGGTAGTTCCTAAAATTAGGTATCTACGGTTAAAACAGTGACTTTCGTCCCGTTTCTAATTCGCAGATTAATCTCAATCTGAAGTCAGTATCTTGTTCATAACAGATTCTGAACATCAATACATATATTTTATGTACCACACTAAGTATCTAAAATCTTTCAATACTAGTAGTGAACATAATCTTGACAAACATATTTGAAGTCAGAGCCTTGCTCATCTTCAATTACTTCATGTCTGCTTTGTCCAAACGGCAGTCACGCTTCCGCGATCTCGTTTGCCACATTAAGGCAGACATTTTGGGATATGTCCTTTTATCTTCCCAGAAGATTATAATGATTTTGCCTTTGCCAGTTTCAACACTCCAGAAGCCTTTGGCCAAGCCTTGGCCTTCTAGAATATCGAAGTAAGGTGCGCCTTGCGCAACTTGCCTAGTTGCAAACTTTGACTTTGTCTCCTTGAGAATAGTCACTAACTCTCCAAGAGTTTATATTATAATTTTAGTACTTCTAAAATCTAAGTATAGATTTATAAAGATCCTTCAATTTCAGTATCATACTTTAAGGATCTAATCGTTAGTTCTGATTCAGAAATTAAGGAGTCTACTACGACAAGCTTAATGGATTAAGCACTAAAGTTATCATCACATAAATCTTCCAAAGATTATGCTCTACTATTTGCTTAACTCCGGGCTTAGGCATAATATGTTATTTTATCAAATAAAGTAACTTATTAGTTTCCAGGACTATCCTGAAATTTTATTCCCAATTTGAAAATTATAGTCGTTTAAATACATTTTCACCCAGGATTATGTTTTAAACACTAATCTTTCATTTATCTTGATTCTAATAGTCTAACTATTTAATCAATGATTTGTGGTACTATTTATTATAATGATTATTATAGTCCAACTATATAATCAAATATAATTTAAATTAATTAACCTCAATTACATGATTACTATAATCCAATTATAAAATCAACTGTAAATTGAAATTCATTAATTCAAATATATTGATTACTATAATCCAATTATATAATAAACTATAATACAGTCCAACTGCTTTAATTAAAACAACAATTAAATATTAGTCCAACTAATATATTAATTTATATCGACGAAATATATGAAATGAGCGCGTATGGCAAGTTACTAAACGAATATTGCAAATTCAATAGTTGCCTCCCACTATTTTTCGGCGAGCCTCTAACCCTCTGTCAAGTACTCGGGAAACCGCGTTTCCTACGGGGCTAGGATCCCGTTAAATATCACACAATTTTGACATTGGCCAACAAATTGTATGATAATTAACTAGGTAGATCTCTAAGATCGATTGGATCAAATCTAATTCCTAGATCCGGTAGGGGAATGATGAGCGGAAAATATATCAATATTTACCGCCCATTTTACTTAATATTTTGTTTAGTTTCTCGGGTTTGATGAATGTTTTGATATGTTTTATTTTATTTTGCAGATAAAATAATATCGGGACTCAATGAAATCATTTAGGACGAAATGTGGATCAAATAAGGGCAATTATTGGACTTAATATATTAATTTTGGAGATTGGAAACTTGAAAGGGCGTTTTTGACGAAGTGCAGTTTTGGAAATTCCAGTTTTGCGCATCTGTCGTATTTTGAGCATAACTGTTTACTCAGATATCGGATTGAGCTGATTCAAGTCCAGATTAAAGAAGACTCAAATATCTACAACTTGGAAAGAGAACATATTTTCAAATTCTGATGATTTCATGACCGAAATTGATGAACCATCCAGACGTGTGTGGAGTGTAATTATTAAAAGTCATTATCAATCATTTTCAAAGTAAAATATTAATTAATAAATAATTAATAAAAATTATCAAATCACCACCAAACAAGATAAGAAATTAGTGGAGCAATTATGGATTTGGTGGAGTAATTAGTGGAGAAATTAATAATGGATTTGGTGGAGAAAATGATTGATGATTTGATGGTGGCAAAATTTTGCCTATAAATACCAAGCCATTTCATTTGTAAAATTCATACTTTCTTCTTTGAAATCCTTAATGAAAAAATAAAAAGATTGTATCTAGTTTGTTTATTTTTAGTTTTCAGTAATTAATTTTCAATTTCGCACTTTCTTTTCTTTAGTTTTCAGTTTTACTTTCCGTAATTTACTTTTACGCATAACACTTTCCTTTCTTTACTTTTTCAGTTTTTATTTTTCAACCATGAGGAGGTAACTTCCCTCTGCCGAGGTGAAAGGTAATTCTTTTACTGTTACTATCTTAGATTAATCTCCCTTAGACACAACATATTCACTATTCTAAAATTTGACTTAAAAAGGAATACCGCTATATTGGTCGGTGGGCTATTTAATTTAAACTGTTAAACCTGACTAAGCAAGGATACCGCCAGATTGGTCAGTTGGTAATTTAATTTTGGTTCCGCCTTTATGGCTGGTTATTTCTTTATCACCTACATGGCAGGTTCATGGACAAATTTTACCGCCTTTATGGCTGGTCGGACTTAACTTGACTTAATCAGGGTACCGCCTATATGGTAGGTTGGTTTTAATCTCACAAGTGATTATGTTATACTAAGGGAGATATCTAAGTTAGTAATTAGTAAAAGTAATTCATTTTATCTTGGCAGTTTATTTTCATTTACTTTCCCGCTTTTACTTTCTCGCAGTTACTTTTTAGCATTTTTATTTTATGTCTTTTAGTTTTCATTAGCCATAGCTATGTATTGTAACTAAGTTAGTATCTAGGGTTGTGATGAATTTCAATATAACCGGTTTATAAGGGGTTAGATTATAGGTTGGGTAATTTAAAGATTTATTTATTGAGTCTTAATCTTAATGCTTTTTATTAACTGGCCATTAATAAAATTGATTAGGTAAACTTAAAATGAACTAGACATAGGGATTTTAAGTTTAAGACCTTAGACTAAATAACCACGATCTTCCTTGAGGATAGATAACCCTTTTAATAGATTTCCTTACAGGATAGGAATATACCTGTCGGGCGGGGGTAGCCATAATTGGAACTTAATCTTAATGAATCTAGGTAATTTGGTTGACATAGACATATGGTTCAATTGGATTATACTAGGTATTTGAAATTGACCATCGGAAGAGGCTTTTACATAAATTAGTGTTCCAGGTTAATAAATCAATATATTACCCAACTTAAAGAAACCACTTCATCTTCTAAATAATATTGGAATTAATCACAACCCTGGATAGTTTTTATAAATTTGGATTTTTCTCAACCTACTTTTAAGCAATTTTATTTACTTGTTTTAATTTAGAATCATCGTCATTTCAAATCAATCAATCAAACAACCTGTTAGATACTGGTAATCAGTTGGCCCCATAAATTAATAAAAAAAAGGTTTTAAGTCCTCGTGGGATCGATACTTTTTATACTACTTGAACGATACGTGCGCTTGCGTTATACGTGTGTGATTACGCCGGTTAAGTTTTTGGCGCCGTTGCCGGGGACTTATTTATCTTTTACTATTATTAGGGGTTAGATACGTTACTTGTATCTAATTTCTTTTTACTTATTGTTTTTGTTTTCTTGTGTTTCAGGTTCTCAGAAACTTCATGAGACGAACCAGAATCTTTGAACTCCGACCGCTTGACCCAGAAATTGAAAGAACCATCAGACAGTGAGAAGGGAAAGGCGAGAAGGCCAAGAAGCTTTAGTCAACATGGAACCTGAACCTTTGAACGTTGCACCACCAATTCCCATTCGAGACAGAACCATTCCGGTGGTTGACAGACTCATTTCCTGTATTGTACTTCCTCCCTTACCAGCAAATGCGTGTGACATCAAAACTTACATTCAGATGATTCAGCAGTCAGTTTTGTTTGGGGGGAATGCAACTGAAGATCCTAATTCCCACATCAGCAACTTTCTGGAAGTTTGCGGCACTTTTAACTACAACAGAGCATCAGAAGAAGCAATGAGACTGCGAGTTTTTCCATATTCCCTGAAGGACAGAGCTAAAGCTTGGCTACATTCACTACCAGGAGGTTCTATCACAACTTGGAACACTTTAGCCACCAAATTTCTTGCAAAGTACTTTCCACCAGCCATAACCGGAAAATTGAGGAATGACATCACATCCTTTGTACAACAAGATTCAGAATCCCTCTGCGAAGCTTGGGAAAGATACAAAGATCTGTTCTGGAAATGTCCTCACCATGAGATTCCAAAGTGGCTACAAGTTCAGACCTTCTACAATGGACTTTCTGGAATAATGAGAACCACAATCGATGCTGCTGCTGGAGGAGCTTTGATGTCAAAAGGAGAAGATCAAGCTTGGGACCTAATCGAAGAAATGGCCAATAACAATTCCTTGTTGCCAACAGAAAGGAGCATGATCCAAAGAATTGCAGGAATTTATGAAGTTGGAGCAAACACAACAGTGAATACCAGGCTGGATCAGATATGCAAATGTCTAGAAACACTTAGCACGCAAGTTGTGAACATCACTGGATCCACAAGTTCACCATATGGAGGAGCACCAAAGTCAAACCAACATGAAGAGATGGTGAATTATGTTAACAATTTCAACAGACAAGGGAACAATTCATATTCCAACACCTATAACCCAGGGTGGATGAATCATCCTAATTTATCATGGAGCAACAATTCAGGCCAACAGCAGAACTATCGACCTGAATTCCAGCAACAGAACAAAGGCCAGGAGCAGGCAATGAATCAGGAATAACAGAAGTGTTGACCTACTTGAAAAAGATGGAAGCAAAACACACTCTCAAGCAGCAAGATATGACACTATATTTCAAAGCCATTCAGCCTCTATCAAAGCACTAGAGAATCAAATCGGACAACTGGCAAATGCTCAGAGTTACAGACCGCCAGGTACCCTTACTAGCAACACAGAGCCAATCCAAGGAACATGGGAAGGAGCAATGTCATGCCATCATGTTAAAAAGCGATACTGAAATCAACAAAGATGTTGGAGCCAAAACAACTGCTGAGGAAGTTCCAAAAGAAACAAAGCAACAGATGGAGGAAAAAGAAGCAAAGGAAAAAGAACAGATCACTCCACCTCCACCTTTTCCTCAACGTCTTCAGAAGAACAAATTGGACAAGCAGTTTTCTCGTTCCTGGAGATCTTCAAAAAGCTGCATATCAACATTCCATTTGGAGAAGCATTGGAACAAATGCCCACCTATGCCAAATTCATGAAAGATATTCTTTCACGAAAACGGAGATTGGGAGATTACGAGACAGTAGCATTAACAGAAGAATGCAGTGCCATTATTCAGAGGAAACTTCCCCCGAAGTTCAAAGATCCTGGCAATTTCACTGTTCCTTGCGTCATATGAGAACATAACTTTGGTAAGGCTTTGTGTGATTTAGGTGCGAGTGTTAACTTGATGCCTTTTTCTATTTTCAGGAAATTACAGATTGGAGAAACAATGCCAACATCAGTCTCACTACAACTTGCTGATAGAACGCTCATATTTCCGAGAGGTGTAGTTGAGGATGTGCTGGTCAAGGTTGACAATTCATTTTCCCAGCAGATTTTATTGTCCTTGATATGGAGGAAGACGCAGACGTGCCAATCATCCTGGGAGACCATTCTTGGCTACAGGTCGAACCATTATTGATGTACAAAAATGAGAATTAACCATGAGGGTACATGACCAAGAAGTAACATTCAATGTTTTCAAGGCCATGAATTTCCCAGATGATGAAAAGAAGGAGGAATGTTTCAAACTCGATGTGATACACAGTACCATTCAGAACTCTGATGAAGACATAGTTCTACTGACAAACTTAAAACATGTCAATTGCCTGTGAAGCCTAAAGATAAAGCATCTTTTACACTGAAAGAGCCAATTCTTGCTCTACAAGCTACAGAAGAGAAAAAGTTCCACCAGCTCAACGAATTGGAGGAATTTCACAATCAGCCTTTTGAGGATGCCAAATTGTACAAAGAAAAGGGCAAGAAAAGACATGATGAAAAGTTAGTGCGCATACAACTGGAACCAGGGCAGAAGGTACTGTTAAACAAATCAAGGGTGAAATTCTTCCCATGGAAGCCAAAATCATGGTGGTCAGGTCCATTTGTGATCACCAAAGTTTTACCAAATAGAGCCGTTGAGATACATGATCCTGATGCTAACAAAACTTTCAAGGTTAAAAACAAGCGTATCAAGCACTACTGGGGAGAATCATTTGAGCGACAAAAAGAAAGTGTTACACTTTCAGATCCAGCTTAACGTTCGAGAAGCCAAGTCTGGCTGACGACTTTAAACTTAGCGCTAGCAGGAGGCAACCCATGTAATTTGTGTATATATTGTGATTTGGTGTGTTTTATTTTTGTGTGTTTAATTTTTGCAGGATTAGTCATTTCAAAATGGAAGATGCTCTCGCAAATCTTCGCAAGCAATTTCCTTCTCTCCCTCAAAAATCTCTGATGAAAGTTACAAAGCTCGCTTGGAACGGATGAGGTTACTGACAATTCACGGTGTTCCTAATGATATTCGTTGGGTAATTGAAGCACGAGTCCGATTGGCAGGTGAGTCTTCTGACTCTTTTATTTCACATCTGCCTGGTTTTGGAAGAAGCACCTATGCAAAAAACGAAGAGCTAAGCAAATGGTGTTTGTTTTAAATGTGCACGATTTAATTGCAACACTCGTTGTCGTTCTTTAGGAATGGTGTCTGATAATCGTGAAGACAAAATTAAATTCATTAGGGATGGCTTGAGTAAGGAGTCTTTAGATGATATATCTTCGACTCTTGAGACGCATCCCAGTGGATATGTTCACATTGCCATTCGCAAATTACATACACAATTCCAAAAAGAAAGACCAATTAAGTCTCGGGAATCTGACTCAAAAGACCCTGTTTGCCAATTTATAAGAAAATTGGATGGGAAGCTTGTCCCTGACGCATAGACGTCAATCAAGCCGTTACTTTTCTTGTAAATATTATATCTCTTTGTCTTTTCTTAATAATTGTGATTTGTTTTGTTGATTTCTTTTATTTTCTCCGACAGGATCCAGATCTTGTTGACTATCATGATCTATATTACTATTTCGCTACTAATCGTCCTCTGGAAGATACTTGTGCTATTTTTACTCACCCTTTTCAGGTACTATAAATTCAGTCCGTCATTGCACTTTTGAAGGCATCCAGAGTTGAGAAAGAAATACATAAAAATGGAAACCACTTCAAGAAGACGAGTTGAAAATATCTGTGTATTTTGCGGTACTAGTGTTGGAACTAAGCCACAATACATAGAAGCAGCACAGGAATTGGGTCGAGTCTTAGCAGCAAGGAATATGCACTTAATATATGGCGGGGGCAATCTTGGACTAATGGGGATCGTTTCAAAGGCCGTTCAGGAAGGAGGCAGTCATGTCTTGGGAATCATCCCAAAACCCTTGGTAGAGGCAAATCTTATTGGATCCTCAAACGGCGAGGAATTGATCGTGCCAGGTATGTCTGAACGACTGGTAGAAATGATTAACCGTGCTGATGCTTTTATCGCTTTGCCAGGTGGCTTGGGTACATTGGAGGAAATATTTATAGTATTATCTTGGGCGAACCTGAACATACACCAGAAACCGCTTGGACTGTTTAACGTTGATGGATTTTATGATTTTCTTTGTGTGTTTCTTGATGATGCTCGGAGAAATGGGTTCGTGTCAAAACCTTTGAAAGAACTCCTCTTTACTGCCAGAACTGCTCCGGATCTAATAGACCAACTCATAGCCTATGAACCTCAAGTTGACCCTATCCTTTCAAAGATAAATTGGTCCGAGGACGATCGTGGTAAGAGGCGTCGGATTAATCTGGATCTTAACCTTTAATTTCCTGTAGATTTTCAGCTAACCAGGTACAACCTTCTTAACTCTCCTTTTACTGTTTAAGACATTGGGGACAATGTCTCATTTAGGTTTGGGGGATGGAATTAGTTGATCAGTACCTTGTTTTTAGTTTGTGTGTTATTTTTATTTTTAGTCCAAAATTTTTCGAAAAATACAAAAAAATTGAAAAATTTTCAAAAAAATTACAAAAATATTTAGTGTTTTTGTGTTTTTATTTTGACTAAAAAGGTGAAATTGGTAAGAGATAGCCGAGTAAGGAGTTTGCACTCCTGATACGTATCTCAAGCCTATTTTCGAAACAAGTTAATTTTTGTTTATTTCATTTTGAATTATTTAATTTGTGAATTCTCCTTAAAACGGACTAAAAAGGAATCTTCATATGCTCAGTTGACAGGTATTATCAACATATATAGTAACATACGGACATTAGTTAAAATTGAAAAGTTTGTAATATTCAGTGCTCTAGTTTAATTGGAGGAAGCATCTCAAAAAGCAATGGAGTAAAAAAAAAAAATAAAAAAAAAATAAAAAAACATCTAAGATCCGGGTTATTAAGTCTGTAAGGGTGTTTTAACACCTAGTGCCCTAAAACCAACTGGTTTGGGAGTCACTGGCCTAAAGCTCGTTACATGGATCAAATATGCTGCAAAAAATATATATATCTGAAGTCTGGGTAATTAAGTTCGTAGGGGTGTCTTAACATCTGGTGCCCTAAAGCCAACTGGTTTGGGAGTCACCGACCCAACACTCGTTACATAGATGGAAGATATTGTATATAAAAAAAAATAGAAAAGTGAAAAATCAAAGAAAAAATCAGAAAATGAGAAAAATTATTCCATTGCTGCAAAAAGGTGTGAAATCTGATAGAATTTTAGGACAAAAATATTACTCTCTTATCAACTGCACTTATGACTGTTGTGGGCAAAAATGAGTTGATTAATATTTTGTTGGCTGTGTATATGGAGAATGGTAAAAACAATCGAAGAATTTACTTATTCAGTAATTTAAAATAAAACAAAACAACTAGTAACTTGGAGTAGAAGTTTCACCTGATTAGTCACTAACATCTTTATTCTCTTTTCGCTTGTCTTTTTGCTTTTGTGTGCATTAGTTTTAACTAACTTTTTACTTTTGTAAAAATGTTTGTGGGTATCATTGCTGTAAACCCTCACGAGACTACAACTCGTCCACTAGGGACACCTAGGGGTTTTAAAGGCTTGTTGCATACGCTAAATGCAACCGTGATCCCTACGAAAGTGGCTTAGTTTAATTTTAATTTTATTTTGTTGTTTTGCTCGAGGACTAGCAAAATGTTAGGTTTGGGGGTGTGATGAGCGGAAAATATATCAATATTTACCGCCCATTTTACTTAATATTTTGTTTAGTTTCTCGGGTTTGATGAATGTTTTGATATGTTTTATTTTATATTTTGCAGATAAAATAATATCGGGACTCAATGAAATCATTTAGGATGAAATGTGGATCAAATAAGGGCAATTATTGGACTTGATATATTAATTTTGGAGATTGGAAACTTGAAAGGGCGTTTTTGACGAAGTGCAGTTTTGGAAATTCCAGTTTTGCGCATCTGTCGTATTTTGAGCATAACTGTTTACTCAGATATCGGATTGAGCTGATTCAAGTTCCAGATTAAAGAAGACTCAAATATCTACAACTTTAAAAGAGAACATATTTTCAAATTCTGATGATTTCATGACCGTAATTGATAAACCCTCCAGAAGTGTGTGGAGTGTAATTATTAAAAGTCATTATCAATCATTTTCAAAGCAAAATATTAATTAATAAATAATTAATAAAAATTATCAAATCACCACCAAATAAGATAAGAAATTAGTGGAGCAATTATGGATTTGGTGGAGTAATTAGTGGAGAAATTAATAATGGATTTGGTGGAGAAAATGATTGATGATTTGATGGTGGCAAAATTTTGCCTATAAATACCAAGCCATTTCATTTGTAAAATTCATACTTTCTTCTTTGAAATCCTTAATGAAAAAATAAAAAGATTGTATCTAGTTTGTTTATTTTTAGTTTTCAGTAATTAATTTTCAATTTCACACTTTCTTTTCTTTAGTTTTCAGTTTTACTTTCCGTAATTTACTTTTACGCATAACACTTTCCTTTCTTTACTTTTTCAGTTTTTATTTTTCAACCATGAGGAGGTAACTTCCCTCTGCCGAGGTGAAAGGTAATTCTTTTACTGTTACTATCTTAGATTAATCTCCCTTAGACACAACATATTCAATATTCTAAAATTTGACTTAAAAAGGAATACCGCTATATTGGTCGGTGGGCTATTTAATTTAAACTGTTAAACCTGACTAAGCAAGGATACCGCCAGATTGGTCGGTTGGTAATTTAATTTTGGTTCCGCCTTTATGGCTGGTTATTTCTTTATTGCCTACATGGCAGGTTCATGGACAAATTTTACAGCCTTTATGGCTGGTCGGACTTAACTTGACTTAATCAGGGTACCGCCTATATGGTCGGTTGGTTTTAATCTCACAAGTGATTATGTTATACTAAGGGAGATATCTAAGTTAGTAATTAGTAAAAGTAATTCCTTTTATCTTGGCAGTTTATTTTCATTTACTTTCCCGCTTTTACTTTCTCTCAGTTACTTTTTAGCATTTTTATTTTATGTCTTTTAAGTTTTCATTAGCCATAGCTATGTATTGTAACTAAGTTAGTATCTAGGGTTGTGATGAATTTCAATATAACCGGTTTATAAGGGGTTAGATTATAGGTTGGGTAATTTAAAGATTTATTTATTGAGTCTTAATCTTAATGCTTTTTATTAACTGGCCATTAATAAAATTGATTAGGTAAACTTAAAATGAACTAGACATAGGGATTTTAAGTTTAAGACATTAGACTAAATAACCCACGATCTTCCTTGAGGATAGATAACCCTTTTAATAGATTTCCTTACAGGATAGGAATATACCTGTCGGGCGGGGGTGGCCATAATTGGAACTTAATCTTAATGAATCTAGGTAATTTGGTTGACATAGACATATGGTTCAATTGGATTATACTAGGTATTTGAAATTGACCATCGGAAGAGGCTTTTACATAAATTAGTGTTCCAGGTTAATAAATCAATATATTACCCAACTTTAAGATAACCACTTCATCTTCTAAATAATATTGGAATTAATCACAACCCTGGATAGTTTTTATAAATTTGGATTTTTCTCAACCTACTTTTAAGCAATTTTATTTACTTGTTTTAAATTTAGAATCATCGTCATTTCAAATCAATCAATCAAACAACCTGTTAGATACTGGTAATCAGTTGGCCCCATAAATTAATAACAAAAAGGTTTTAAGTCCTCGTGGGATCGATACTTTTTATACTACTTGAACGATACGTGCGATTGTGTTATACGTGTGTGATTACGCCGGTCAGGGAACATCCAAGTCCGAAACATATATCTTATATATGCCAATACATCCAATGTATTACCTAACCTTTTTCCTCTGAATCAACTAAGCCTTGGCTTTGGCACAACAAACTTAGTGATCCCAGTTAAGCGCGACCCATTGACCATGGAAAGCTTCGTAATCAATGTCGATGGACAAGAAGTGGTCTTGACTTTGGCCAACAAACCACAATTTGGACAAGACACTGATATGGAACAAAGCCTTCGTGATTCAAACACATCCTCGACGGACAAAGGCCTTGGCTTTGGCCAACAAGCCAATGTCAGTCTCGGATCTTGAGTGAGAATCACTCAATGGAAGGAAAAACGCTTAATATTTAGCGAGGGTTTTTCACGTGCAAATTGGCAACCAATTTATTATCTTTGTTAAGGTCCATCATCATATACCCTTAAACATGCATTCTAAACACAGAATAAAGCGCATATGAAAAATAAAAATGATATGCGGATGGATACTTTACACATTGATCCTAGATCAAATCTCTCACTTTCTCTCTCCCGCTAGCACATGTATTACTTCTACCCGTTACACTACACTTCTAAAGAAACCTCATTTACATTGAGGGGAATAGATGAGAGAGAATACAAAGAATAAGAATGTGATAATACTGGACACGCAGGTCCAATTTAATAAATCAAATTTAGTACAATAATTTCTAAAATTGTCCCACCCATCTAATATCCATCCGATATACATTATTCATGCATCGCAACCATGTATTCACACAAGCATGTTATCAATCAATCTAATCAAATTAATTAATCTGATAATTAGTGATCATCCAATGTTCAAACAACGATTTGATTTTGTTAGAGTCAAACTCTTTTTTTGCGAATAAGTACTCAAAGTATGAATTCTCGAATTAAATTAAACTACATCATTAAATCCAATTTAATATGCATTCAATTCTAATTCGCTATTTAATTCCAAATTAAATATTACACTTTAATAATAAACCTTTTACGACTTAAATTCCAAATTTAATCGTTACGGGTCTCAAAGACCGATTAACGTCCAACGTTAATTTAATTAAAGTCCAATGGGCTTTTAATTAATTTCTTAAGGCGTGGACTTTTGGTCAACTCGGGTCAAAAAGATAACCAAAGTCCAATCCGGGAATTACCCCATAAGCCTAGAAATCAATCTTGGCCCATTAGGCCCAATTAAACTTTATAGGTCCATTAAGTCGCATTTGGGCTTTATGGAGGTGATTTTGGGCCCAATTGGATCCAACCAATTTTGCCTAAACCCAACTTTGTACAACAAAGCCCAATAAGCCCATTTACAACATAAAAGCCCAAATCCAATTTTAAGGCCCAACATAATTAAACACAAAACTCCAATTTCACATTTAATTAATCTAAAGTGTATAACATTATTAATTACCCAAATCAATATTTCCAAAACACCAAATTTGTACAATTAATCATGCTCATCAACAACAAAACATCTCCAACACATTTCATCAAAAATCAAACCCAATTTTCATGCTTCAAAGTCTCGGCCAAGGGGAAATTTCATGCCCAAATCAAATTCAATCCAATTAAATTCAATTCAACATTAAATCAATATCCCCAAATGATTTCCAACACAATTTAGGGTTCTTGTATTTTCAGCCAAGCCACAAGAATTGGGGAAAATTGTTCCAAACCATTTTTCATCAAATTGATCCAATCAATCATCAATTAAAACACATTTAAGCATACTAATTCATCCAATTTCATTAAATCATGCCCAAATTCGTTTTACCCAATTTTAACCCTAAAATATTTTCATGCTCAACCTAAGCTCAAAATACCATTGTTGGAGTTTTATAAGCTTCCCAAGATCATTAATAAAGCATGAAACAAGTGTGAATACACATCAAATGAGGTGCGGAATACTCACAATGAATGGATTGGATGCATCGAAGAACAAAGCTCCATTTCCTCCTCTGTCAAGCTCGGCAAACCCAGTGGTTTGGGCTCCAAGGATTCGGTCATGGTGGGTTTTGGACTCCATCTTCATCTTCAAGCTCCAAGCTTCATCAATGGTGATTCCATGGTCATGAGATGGTTTCCCTATCACCTTGTATGCCTCCTAGAGTGTGCTAGCACCTTTGATCTTGCCACAAAATCATCAATCTCTTCTCCAAGTCTCACGGTTTTTACAAAACCAGTGAAGAAAAATTTGCCTCCAAGGCCAAGAGAGAAGAAGAAGTCGTGAGAGAGAGAGAGAGAGAGAGGAGTTTTGGCTCCAAAATTGCGTGAACCAAGGAGAGAGAAAATGAAAATGTGTAATAGGTTTATTTATTTCCAAAATCAATTAACCATTTACCATTTTACAATTTAAAAAAGTCAAGCATTAAATTCTTGCATCATCTCACATCAACTAACATCAATAAATCAATCAATTGTCACATCACTCAAAGTGACATGTGATTTGACGCTTGATGTGACTAATGATTTGACGCTTGATTTGACTTGCGTGCCGCACTCGAATTTGAAATGCGAATGCGGTCGCAAACAATCCCGGGCTCGGGTTTGCTAATTCTAAATTAACGAATTTTCCGTTGCGACGCAATTAAACGATTACGCCTAGCGAAATCATTATTCACGTCGCTAACGAATTAATTCTAAATTAACTCGTTCGCCTGAATTAAAATCTAATTTTAATTCCATGTCGAAATCCAATTTCGTTTAATATATCGAATATAATAATTTATCGATTAATTCCAAATTAATCGTTTTCTCTATTTAAATGATATTTTATCCCAGATAAAATATCTCCGCAATTAATCCCAGATTAATTTTCTCTCTCAATAAATTAATCCTAGATTAATTAAAGTACGAGTCATACGTCATCGGTGAATCTTTGGGAAGCGACCTATGAGATCCCCGGATTTGTTGGCAGTAAATACGGTTGTCGGACTATCCGAACACGTAAGCTCCTAGTACTACGGTGTTACCGATTTACAAGACAAGGTTGGCTTCTAGCAAAGTGCCATGCCTACCCAATTCTCCAGAAACATGCTTACTGGAATAAGCGATCTATATCAGGCGTAGTATACGTGGTATTGCGTATGTCGATCCAGTATCGAATGATCACGTGCTAGGCCTGAGGCTGGAATTGTGTCTGCCCCGTGCGAAGCACATGTCGGATGTCTGGTAACTAGTCTCTATAATCGGATAAACATGACCTAGTCATAATATTCTGATAGCTTGAGCATATAAGAGAACGAGTTCCGTATCCTATGTGACCATCATCTCCACTATGACTGGAGTGATATTTCCATCTCGACATCACACCCAATACACTATGATTCTCAATATACCCAGCATTGGCGTACACAGAACCTGTTAAAGTCCTGGACGACCACAACCAAAGTATATTGATTGTCGCAAGTATTAGCGGTGCAAGTCTCAGGTTAAGACCAAATACACCTACCCTGATTTCGGACTTCAATAGACACATAGTCATACTACCAATGGAATTCCGAGGGGGTCTATCCAGAGCGAAGCTGTTTCCCGTACCATCGGTAAAACACAACCTCCTATTACACTTGCATGAGTATCCTATACCCAAATATATGAGAACTATGCCGTTGTGCCCTCACAACGCGCACAAGTGTAGTACTAGTCTTTTACGTATTTATCGATGTCTAATCTCGATAATACTCTGACTAGGGCTATTTAATGATTTATCCTTCGTGGACTAATACTGTCTCATATCATTCTCCGTCCAGGAACAAATCATAAGGACCTCGTATCATTTATACATCTAGGTGATCTAATCACAAATGATAAGAGAGCAATCTCTTTTGTCACATAGTTAATTTGTACAACAACTCCATGATCTGTACAAATATTGACGCTATGGGTCATAATTGTCCAACAACTCTTACTTGGAATTCTTATTCGCCTTCAGCTTATGATATTGATTTTTTTTTTGCTCAATTTGCATTCTCAGATCATGAAACACATTTCATGCATTTCATTTACTTTCCAATTCATATTATTAGTTATATACACAACTCACGTACCTCATTAGGTTCTAGTTCAAGTTACTAGTCCATGATTTTAGTCCTCATTGTACTTCTCATATCACGTCTTATATGGTTATCAGTTCATGAATAGTCTTTTAAGTTATATAGTTTTATAAGTTAGTCATAAATTCAAGAATCAAACTCAGTCATGTTTTCATGTTTTCCAAATCACGTTATAGGATTTCAGTTCAGGTTTACATGTTAAACGTGTTAGCTCAAGTTTCAAGGTTTCAACTCATTATCTCAGGTTAATTATGTCAGATTCAATCAGTCATGAATCATGCATGTCTGTTTTCAGAATACGTTGTTAAAAAATATGTTTTCCATGTATTATTTTAGAAATGATTTATTAAACTCAGCTTAAGTTTTAGAAATGATTTTTTTATGTAAACTAGATGATGTTTTAGAAAATAATTTGTATTAGTATACATATGATTTTCAAACCATCGGTCTAGTGTCGTTCCATTAACTTTAACATCTTGGGTTCACTCAGATAGCCTATATGGCACTGATCACCCCCATAAACTCAGTAGATACAGTTCAGGTCTCTCTGCTTACGTGGTGCTAGGTCCCGCTAAACAATGTTTCAGCTCCCCCTAGGCCATTGCGTTGGTGAAATTTTTCATTTTACATATATGTTTCATGAGATTTAGTTTTGTAGCCATGTTTATGATTTTATATGTGAGTCGTATGATTTCAACACGTAACCTAGTTTATAGATTATGCATATATTTTACATAATTTCACTTATATTTCTCATATTTGTGCATTCAATAACATTTTAAGATTTGAATTCATGACATGTTTACAATTGATCATGTCTCGCTCATGTAGTTGCAGAATCAAGACACACAGGCTTAGATAACGTTAGGGTATATGTAGGTCATGTACAGTTCTTATAGTCTTTTGAACATCGCATGCAGTTTCAGATCAGGTCAGCATGTCATTAGGTTACAAGTCATGATAGTAGTTCAGGTCACGTTATCTCTAACATGTCAGATTAGCATTTCAAGCCATGTCAGAGATTAGGTTAAATACATGTTCACAACTTTGGTAGCTAATTCAAGATTTCATGATTCATACATGGGTTAAAGTAGATCTAGGCCACCATAGGTTTGGGATGGCTTTGCCACGTAATTGGGTGGTTTGGAAATAACATTTATTAGGTTTCAGTTCATGTTCTTATATTAATCACATAATGTTCAGGTTAATCATGCAGTAGGCATATTAGCTTTCAGATAGATCCAGTCATGCATGTTAGTTAGTATTCAAATTCAACTCACACATTTACAGTTCATGGTGGCAGATGTAGTTCATGTATTTCAGTTTAGTATTCAAGTTTAGTTCAAGTATATTCAATTTAATATTCAATGTCTAGTCACGCATGTTCATTTTAGTTTTTCAGTTTCAATACATTTATCTTCAGTTCAGGTAATTCCAGAAGTTAGTTATGACCAAATCATGTTCAGTATGAAACATTCAGTTCAGGTATATCTAGTATAGGTCATGTATATTTCAGAAAGTCAAATTAATGCAATTTTAGGTTTAGATCAGCTCAGAGAATCAAGTTCAGTTCATATAGTCTCAGGTCAGATCATGTAGGTTCAGACCACATTAGCAGATTAGGATATCAGTAGTTAGTTCTTAGTTCAGGCATGTAAGAATAGTTCATACAGACTCAAGTTAGCATACAATATTTAGGCCATGATAGAAAACATCTCATTTAGTTCATGTCAGCTTTAGGTCAGGTCCAGGATAGCAGCTCGGTATAGTTAAGCTGGGTTCAGTCATGTACCTAGTTATCAGTTATGTTAAGTTCCAGATCCTTATGTCATGTCTTAATGTTTCAACTCTCTTATGGATTCTCAACTTATTGCTTATATTGTTGTGATTCAGTTCTTTAGCTCTCTCTTATTCTTTGTTTCAGTTTATTCATGTCTACCAATGAAATTAGAGAACCTTCAAAGTTACATGTAATAGTGTCCTTAAAGAATGTCTACCAATGAAATCAGATAATCTTCAAAGCACTCAATGCTACTTAAATCCAAGTTCTTGAATAAATTATCTAAGCGAGACTCACAGTGTGTGTAAAGGTTCGGTCACAACTCGACTCCGAAGTAGCCAACTCAGTGATTTCATCTCAAAATTGGGATATGATGAGTCTAACTAACCTAGATATCTCAAAAGTTCTATGTATTTTCCTATGAAGCTCAATATGGTATGGCTTCTCTTTTTCATAATCTTTTGACTCACCTACCCTTTAAGGTAGCATTTCTCCCCATGGTGGTCTTAACACTCTCTCATATGTAGCTTCACGTTTATCAGCTATATGTGGTTTATCTTTTTTTAAAGTATTTTTTTTTCTTTTCTGCTCTTTTCATTTTTTTTTTCATAAGATCTCTCTTCTTTTTTTGTTATAGCCATACCATATATCATACATTATTGTAAATGGAGATAGATGTCTAAGAAAACGATCATCATTTTTAAATAATTTCCTCAACTAGTTATATTGTCAACTACATAGGTTGTTAGTGCTAGAAACCTACTTTTAAATGCTTATGAGTCTAACCTAAATCACTTACTCATGAAATCAGATAAAAATCAATTTGGTTCTTATATTTTCTAAGATTTCACCATAGAGAAAACATACTCAATTATGATTTACTACCTATTACTAAAAAAAATTATTATTTTTGAATTGATTTTTTATATAGTTGGAACTAACACTACCACTAACATGCCCACACCCCCAAAATTCAAATCTGCATTGTTCTTAATGTAAGATAAATATAAAGAAACAAGAGTGAAGAACAACATTACCGAGCATGGAATTATTCAGGCTCCTGCTGGTCAGAATTTGGTTTTGCGGGCTTTATTGGTTGCATTAGTACTTGCATAAATACACATGCAAACTAATAAACATGCAAATAGCACACAATAAAATAAAATAAAACTAAAGTAAAGAAAATAAAAATATAAATGTGTAGGTTGCCTCCCTACTAGCGCTAAGTTTCACATCTTCATCCAGACATAACCACCCAAGTGGTCATAGTGGCTTTAATGTAGCAGAGCGAGTAGTCTCATGTGCTTTCTTTTTTGTTATCCACTGGTGATTATGACATGAAAAATACTACTTGGCCGGCTGCGGCAGTGCAACTATAGAAGGTCCGTCAGGATCTTTTAATGGTTCAACTATTGGCTATACCATTGGTTCAGGATCTGTAAATTTTCTGCCAGTTTGAAATTATGGACTGTATATGAGGTAAAATTAGCTAGACCTCTTTTTAGCTTTATATGGATCATCTTCAGGTGAGTATTGACTCTTAAGTTCCTCTTATTGCAGCGCCTTGGGAATGACTTCAGTTTTGGCTGCGGAAGATCTTATTTGCTTGGCTGCACCTTGTTCGTTGGTTGCTTGACTACTGGTTCATCATACATGTTGGCCTGAATACATAGAGACGCACCTAACACATGGTCATTATCCATTTCAACTCCCTTCACTACAATATCTATCATGCGACATTCTTAATCACCTTGAGGACTCGACATGGCTCTAAAAACACTAAAAGTGACTTCTTCATTCTGCACTCACACTGTCAGTTCACCTTTCTGCACATCAATGATCGCTTTGTTTGTTGCCAAGAAAGGTCTCTCAAGAATGATTTTGACGTCATGATCATCTTCCATATCAATGACAATGAAATCAATAGAGAAGTAAAACTTATCCAACTTAACCAACACGTCCTCCATTATTCATTGTGGGTAGGTGAATGATCTATCTTCTAGCTGTAATGTGATGGTGGTTGGATTCACCTCTCATAGGCCCAATTTTTTATAGATGGATAAAGGAATGTGATTGATACTCACACTCAAATCGCATAGCACCTTACCAAAGTCTCGATTTCTAATAATATATGTATGGTAAAACTGCTATGATACTTCAGCTTTGGAGGGAGCGTCTTCTGCATAATGGCTCTACACTCCTCTAAGAGTGATACTATTTTAAAATCATTCAGCTTCCTCTTCTTGGACATCATCTCTTTTATAAACTTCACATAGTTAGACATTTGTTTTAATGCGTCTGCGAATATGATATTGATATGGAGCTTAAAGATATCAAGAAACTTAGCAAACTGATCATCCAACTTCTTCCTTTAAAAGCACAAGGGATATGGCAAAGGTGTCTTCGAGATGAGGGTGGCTTATACGGAGGAGCTGATACACTGTTCTTTTCTTTGGTTATTGTTTCTTCTTAAAGTACCACTTTTTTTATCTTGACTTCATTGGTCCTTAGGGGCATCTCCAATCTCTAATCTACTAATGAGGGTAATGGTCTGACAGTACTCATTAGTGTTGACCATGGTATTTGTAACATCCCCAATCCTAGAGATGCTACCGGCAGGGAATAGGTCGTACTATTTCCCTGAGCCGTCGTCTCTCTGACACTGCTAATCTCACTTATATACATACTTATACATGAGACCAATACTCAACTCATCACCATAAATGCATAACACTTTTCTATATTAATTACTCAATTTTACAACACGTTAATAACTCAGATAGTGAACCATTTATAATACGTTACATATATAATACATGACATTTCATTACTCTGACTGACTAGACTCTGTTTCTGACTCGATCTGGCGGACCAAATACCCTAGTGACTGCCATCAGTATCCATCCTCCCGAGCTCATCCTCTGAGTGAACCTGCAAAACAAAGAAACTGAGAGTGTGGGTGGTTAGATCATTTGAACGATCTAAGTGAGTAGACAATTTATAAATAAATACTAAAACGCTTTTGAAAACATATGGTTCTAAAATCCAACTTATCTCAAATTTATCTTTTCTGAAAATCTCTTTTATAAACTGAAACCAACTCTTTCTTTCTGAAAAACATTTCTAAAATCTGCTTTTCTGGAAATCTCTTATAAACTGCTTTTTCTGAAAACTTTATTTCTAGAAAAGCTTTCTCTGGAACTTTTCTTAAAACTGTATCTGAAAACTGTTTCTAAAAATTGGTTTTTGTCTCTGAAAACTTGACGTATGGGGGCGTTACGTATCGCCGTCCCCCCATACACATAACTAGAGCCAAGAATGCAAATCCATGACTTTGGGGCGTTACGTATCGCCGTCCCTCAAAGAATGCAACTCATGTGTTAGAGATATGCCCTATACTCAACTTGTGGATGGGCTATATGTACATGTATTTGTAATATTTTCATTAATTGATAAAATTGCAATCTTTATTATACGTGTCTTACATAACTTATATGAATCATCAAACACTGTAATAAAGCCGTTGGAGTAAAAAGATGATGGCTTCCACGCCTTATGAGAATCATTACTCTTAAACGTTCATAGTCATAGTTTTGTGAATAATATGGGCGTTCACAAAGCGGAGATACTAGCATGATGATATGATCCGCCCTTAATTGGGGTAACCGATCTCATAGGCTACGTGTCCATCGAACTGACCGCCGAAAGTTTTCAAATGGAGTGTTTATCCCATGTGCATGTGAGAACTTTCATATATCGATTGTATGACTAGTCCTTAGACTTGAGGTCTTCACAATCTTATGTGTAGATCAAATAACTTTGATATTCTCCTTCCCCGGTTCAAAAGATCCGGTCATAAGGATATGATTGGGTCATTTGTTGAAACACATGAAATTTGTAAAGATACAACAGAGAATCGCCACTCTCTCGGATAATATTTTCTTATAAGAGTAGTATTCCAATTCGCGGGTTGATATGTGTGATCAGTGCTTGAGACTGTAGCCGCAGCGGAAGAATCATGTGAGATTCTTGGGTTAGCACGATTCATGACACTATCAACATCATACCTTTGACTATATGGGTGGACACTTTCCATACCCTAGGTCAAACGGTGGGGATACAGTGTGGTGAGGGACCGTATCATATGTAAATCGCATACATAATGAGTATATATATATATTTCCTTATCATTTGAGGGCCTTGACATGTTGCTAGATGTCAACCTTGGTAATTGAAATCGAACGACCATCTGATTGGAGGATAATTTATGTTTGATTAAATTATCGCGATTCATTTCATGTCCAACTTGAGGGGAACCCAAAAGGTCACACACAACAAAGTCGAAATCAATGGTTAATAGTGCACAATACAAATTTAACAGCATATATGATTGTTGTAGGAATTGTTCATAAATGGTTCAATGTGTTTAATTATTGAACAGATCATTTATGAGGTTCCATAGTGGCTTACGGATTGGTTAATGACGATATGGGCACTTTGGGAATTGGAATAAAAAAAATGTGAATAGTAAATTTTTTTTTTTTTGAATTCCAATTCGTCCCAAACTCTTATTAGGGTTTTATAATCTCATTAAACCACTAAATTAAGATCCAATGGATAAGATTAAATTAGCATTTATCCCACATCGGATTCTTAATTAATTTTGTTGTCTTCGGAGCACCTATATAAACCCAAGGAATTCTTTACAAATTTTTACACCAAACCTTTCATATCTTGGGTTTATATAAGTGAGCAACTCTAAAGTTTAAGAGTAAGCCACTGATTTTGAGGATCCTTAAGTCTAATTGACTAGAGGAACCTCGAGTTAAAAGTTTTGAGGTATTTGCCTAGGCTAGCACCAAGGGCAAAATACCTGTGCACTCAATGCGTATTCTTGCCGTTGAGTTTTGGCTTACTTGGGTGGCTCTTTGGTGTTGGACAATTATGACCATAGCATCACTATTTGTACAAAACATGGTGTTGTTGTACAAATTAACTATGTGACAAAGGATATTGCTCTTTTATCATTTGTAATTAGATTACCGGGATATATAAATTGTAAAAGTCAAAATGATTAGTTCCGGATTGATAAGATATGAGACAGTATCAATCCATGAAGGTTTAATCATTAAAACATCCCTATTCGGAGTATTATCGAGAGTGGACATCGATAATGCATAATAGACTAGTATTGCACTTGTGCATGTTATGGGGCATAACGGCATAGTTCTCATATATTTGGGTATCCGATACTCATGCAAGTGTAATAGGAGGTTGTGTTTACCGATGGTACGGGAACAGCTTCGCTCTATATAGACCCCTCGGAATTCCATTGGGATAAAATATCAATTAAAGAGAGAGAACGATTAATTTGGAATTAATCGGTAAATTATATATTCGATATATTAAACGAAATTGGATTTCGACACAGAATTAAAATTGGATTTTAATTCAGGCAAACGAGTTAATTTAGAATTAATTCGTTAGCGATGTAAATAGTGATTTGGCAAGGCATAATCATTTAATTACGTCGCAACGGAAAATTCATCAATTTGGAATTAGCGAACCCGAGCCCGGGATTATTTGCTAGCGCATTCGCATTTCGAATTCGAGTGCGGTACACAAGTCAAATCAAGCGTCAAATCATTAGTCACATCAAGCGTCAAATCAAATGTCACTTCAGTGATGTGACAAGTTCTCACTTGATTGAGTGATGTGAGTAGATGGAAATTGATGGCTTGAAAGACATTTAACATTATTTTAATAATGATATTTGACTCTCAAAATTGGTGTATTAGATACACTATTCCCACCAACCGAACTCATCCATCTCTCTCTCTCTCTTTTCACGATTTTGGAGCCAAAATGCTCCTCTCTCTAACACGGTCTTGGACCTTCTTCTTCCTTCTATTTTCTGCAAAACCGAGAGCTAAGGAGACGCTTTGGATGATTTGTGGCAAATCATCAAGGTGCTAGCACACTCTAGTAGACATACCAAGGTGATAGGGCAGTGATTTCGTAGGCTTGGAATACCATCATCAAGAGCTTGGAGCTTGGAGCTTTAATGGAGTCCATGGCCGAAATTTTGAAGACAAAATCAGCCCACTGTCGAGCTTCATGGAGGAGGGCAGAAAGTTTTGTTCATCGTAGCATCCAATCTGTTCATTGTGAGTATGATTCCGCCATTCTCCTTTGTGTATTCACATGTGTTTTATGCTTGATTTCATCTTTGGGACCTTAATAGAAACCAACAATGGCATCAAGAGCAAGGTTGAGCATGAAATTGATTTAGGGCTTAAAATTTGGGTAAAATTGATTTTGAGCATGTATAATGAAATTGGATGAATTAGTATGCTTAAATGTGTTTTAATTGATGATTGATTGGATCAATTTGATGAAATGTTGTTTGGAACAAATTTCCCCAAATTTTTTGGTGTTGGCCGAAAGTTATGCCCTATTATGTCTTGGTGATTTTTTGATTTTTGATCATTGGATGTGTTGGAAATCATTTGGGAATGTTGATTTATGTCGATTGTGGATTTAATTGGATTGAAACCAAATCGATATAAAATTCCCTAAATGCCGAGACTTTGACCATGTAAAATTGGGGTTGATTATAATTAAATTGTTTTGGACATGATTTAATATTAATGAGCATGATTAATTGTACAAACTTGGTGTTTTGGAAATATTGATTTGGGTAATTAATAATGCTATACACTTTAGTTTAATTAAATGTGAAATTGGATTTTGTAATTTAATTAAATTGGGCCTATTTTGTAAATTGGGCTTTTAAAGTTGTTATTGGGCTTATTGGGCTTGGTTGTACCAAGTTAGGTTTAGGCCAAATGGATTGGATCCAATTGGGCCCAAAACCGCTTCCATAAAGCCCAAATGCTACTTAATGGACCTTTAAAGTTTAATTGGGCCAAATGGGCCTAAATTGATTTCTGGCCTTATGGGGTAACTCCCGGATTGGACTTTGGTTATTGGGTTCGACCCGAGTTGACCAAAAGTCCACACCTTAAGAAATTAATTAAAAGCCCATTGTACTTTAATTAAATTGACGTTGGACGTTAATCGGGCTTTGAGACCCGTAACGATCAAATTTGGAATTTAAGTCGTAAAAGTTCATTAATAAAGTGTAGTATTTAATTTGGAATTAAATAATGAATTAGTATTAAATACATATTAAATTGGATTTAATTTTGTAGTTTAATTAATTCGAGAATTCGTACTTTGAGTACTTATTCGCAAAAACGAATTTGACTCGAGCAAAATCAAATCGTTGTTTGAACATTGGATGATCACTAATTATCAGATTAATTAATTTGATTAGATTGATTGATAACATGCTTGTGTGAATACATGGTTGCGATGCATGAATAATGTATATCAGATGGATATTAGATGGGTGGGACAATTTTACAAATTACTGTAATAAATTTGATTTATTATTGGGACCTGCGTGTCCAGCCTTATTACCTCTTTATTCTTTGTATTCTCTTCTCACCTATTCCCCTCAATGTAAATGAGGTTTCTTTAGAAGTGTAGTGTAACGGGTAGAAGTAATACATGTGCTAGCGGGAGAGAGAAAGGCAGAGATTTGATCTAGGATCAAAGTATAAAGTATCCATCCGCATATCATTATTATTTTATTTATACGCGCTTTATTATGTGTTTAGAATGCATGTTTAAGGGTGTATGATGATGAGAGCTTAACAAAGATAATAAATTGGTCGCCAATTTGCACGTGAAAACCATCAAACAATATTAAGCGTTTTTCCTTCCATTGTGTGATATTTAACGGGATCCTAGCCCGCTAGGAAACAAGGTTTCCCGAGTACTCGACAGAGGGTTAGAGGCTCGACGAAAAATAGTGGGAGGCAAGAATTGAATTTGCAATACTCGTTTAATTACTTGCCATACGCGCTCAATCATAAATATCATTCGTCAAATAAATTAAATGTTAGTTGGACTAATATTTAAATGTTGTTTAAAACAGTTGGACTGTATTCAAACTATTCATTTATATTGATTTTATAATTGGATTATAGTAATCAATATAATTGATTTTAATCTATTAAATTATAGTTGATTAAATAGTTGGACTGTTTAATCATTATAATAAATAGTACCGAAATCGTTGATTAAATAGTTGGACTATTAAAATCAAGATAAAATTGAAAGATTGACATTTAAAACATAATCCTAGGGAAAATGTATTTAAATGGTTTAATTTTCAAATTGGGAATGAATTTCAGGATGGTCCTGGAAAATAATAAGTTACTTTATTTGATAAAATAACATATTATGCCTATGCCCGGATTTAAGCAAATAGTGGAGCATAATCTTTGGAAGATTTATGTGATGATAACTTAAGTGCTTAATCCATTATACTTACCGCAGTAGACTCATTAATTTCTGAATCAGAACTAAGGATTAGATCCTTAAAGTATGATAATGAAATTGAAGGATCTTCATAAATCTATACTTAGATTTTAGAAGTACTAAAATTGCAATAGTAAACTCTTGGAGAGTTAATGACTATTATCAAGGAGATAAAGTCAAAGTTTTCAATTAGGCAAGTAGTGCAAGGTGCACCTTACTTCGACATTCTAGAAACCCGGGGCTTGGCCAAATGCTTCTGGAATGTGGAAAATGGGCAAAGGAAAAATCATTATAATCTTCTGGGAAGATAAAGGACATATCCCAAATGTCTGCCTAAATTGTGACAAACGGGATCGCGGAAGCGTGACTGCCTTTTGGACAAAGCAGACATGAAGGAATTGAAGACCAGCAAGGCTCTGACTTCAAATATGTTTTTTAACATTATGTTCACTACTAGTATTAAAATTGGATTTTAAATACTTAGTATAATATATGAAATATATGTATTGATGTTTAGAATCTGCTATGAGCATGATACTGACTTCAATTGAGATTAATCCGCGAATTGGAAACGGGACGAAAGTCGCTGTTTTAACCGTAGATACCTAAGTTTAGAAACTACCTTCGGGTGTGTACCTAAATTTGGAAACTATTATAATGTAACTAGTTTGACTAGAAACATGATCTCTATATCAGTGTTAAATCCATTGCGGATTTACCTTTATATTCTAGAACACTAAAGTGTTTTATTATATAAATATGATATTGAGATCAACATATTAGATGTGAACAACATAATTTATATTTTGAATATAAATAAATCTCAAACATATAACATGACAAACAAATAGCTCAAACTGATTTGATCAGAAGAACTAATTGTGGCATTGTTGTCTGGGACAACGATTAAACAAGAATCGTATATCCACACTTTCGAAGAGTGGGTACTATGATTGATTTGATCCTATTCAAATAAAGTCAACGAATCTAGTTTATTAGGCAAAGTGCCTAAACATACTTATACTTACACGTAAAAGTGCAAATGCCACCAATCTGTTAGCCCTAGTTCATAGTGAAGCAAGTGGGCTCATGTCTAGCTAGGCTAGAGGTGGATTTGAATATTTCGTGACCTTTACGGATGTGGCATCACGTTGTGGTTATGTGTTTCTTTTGAAGAACACAAATCGGAAACTTTTAAAGTTTTGACGAAAATAGACAAACAATCGGCTAAAGTATTAAACCGTCACGGTGAAACCATAATGAAAAATACTTAGGCAATAAGTTTCTAATGTACTTGAAAGAGTACAATATTCTTTCAATGAGGACTCCTCCCGAAACACGTCAATCTGACGGTGTGTCCGAACAGAGTAACCGAATTTTGTTGGACATGATAAGGTTAATCATGAGTCGCTCTGAGCTACCATTTCCTTCAATGGATACGTATAAATAGTGCAGAACTTATTTTGAATAAGGTTCCATAAAATCTGTTTGACAGATATCATATTAGATATGAACATGAAAGAAACCAGGTTTCTCATTCCTGAATATTTGGGTATGCTAGGCATACGTTTGGATGATACCAAACTAGAACCTAAATTGGATAAGTGCCAATTGTAGGTTATCCTAGGGATACCAAAGTATAGTACTTATACATCTCACCAGAGAACAATTAGATTGTTGCTCACCAAGCGGCTTTCCTGAGAGGAATACCGATATGCAGTGGTAAGTGGGAGGATAGTAAGACTCGATAAAAATCAGAGTAATACTGTTCCAGACACCGATTCCTAATGGAACATAAATAGTTCATCAAGGATGAAACTATATAATTAATCTTCGAATACAAAAGAATCACGTAAGTCGGATAGAGTCAGAAACAACTTGGGGTATGGGTTTCTGATCTCACCTCATAAAGATGTTAATTTGTTGAGGTACACCAACTGACTACGTATGAGGAAGTGATACAAGGTATCGACTCCCTATTATGGCAAATTGCCATAATATCCAAATTAGATTCCATGTATATCAACAAGTTTGGATACTATTTGATGTACCGCAAGGCATTGTGCCTATTGGTACTGTATAAGTCTTCAAGGAAGACATACATGGATGAAAACATACCAACGTACTAAGCTAGGCTTGTAGCGGAATGGTATCGTTATCAACATTGTGTTAACTACAACGAAACCTTTTTCTTGTTGCCATAGTAAATCCATTTGGATAATGCTTGCTAATGCTGCATGTTTCATTTATAAAATATGGCAGCTGAACGGGAAAATCGCTTTCCTGAAAATGAAACCTTTAGGAGGATCTTTATAACATCCTGCCGTTTTGTCATACCAAAACTAGCAAACAAGGTTTGCGGGTTATTCGATCCATGTTTGGATTGAAGCAAGCATTAGGTTCTTGGAATTATCAAAACATTATAATGATTTATGATTTAATTCAAAACAAAAAGATTCTTGTGTATATAAGAGGGTTAATGGGAGCGCACTGATAGTGGTTGTCCTATAAATAATGATAATATGTCATTTCTTGGAAATGATATTCCCATAATAATAATCGGTGAAAGCTTAGCTTTCATAAAAAAACTCTCCGAGAATCCGTACCTGGTGTCTCATATGCTTTGAGCATATGGATTCACAAACAGGTCAATCCATGTGATAGTCACTGGATTGATAATAAAAACATACTTAGTATCTTAGAGAACTAAGGATGTTGTCTTAATCTGTGGAGAATGAGAACTTGAAGTGACTGGGATCACTACTGCAAGTTTCCCAACCGATAAAACGACTATAAGTCGCAAACGGTATTATACATTTTGAATGATGGAACAGTGAGCTGGAAATCTTCCAAACAAGATATTGTTACCGAATAAACAACAAATGCGGGTTATTCTGCAGCTGAGGTAGCAATAGAAGCCATTTGGGTCGATAACAAATCTAATTAGATTAGATATAATTCTGTTAGCAGCTAAGCTAGGCGTCAGCACAGGCTAAAGAATTAATGGTCTCATCAACGATCCAGATATATACTTCGATATTCATCTGATTCATTCGGATCATACATCGTGGTGATGTGATGATCGAATAAATCGCATCAGATGATAATCATGCAAATCCGTCGACGAAAGCATTTCTCAGCAGTTTGAGCCAACCGTACATAGTTCGGGTGGTAGACACTCGAGTGACTGGCTATAGGTCAAGTGGGAGATTGTTGGACAATTATGACCCATAGCGTCACTATTTGTACATATCATGGTGTTGTTGTACAAATTAACTATGTGAAAAAAGAGATTGCTCTCTTATCATTTTTGATTAGATCACCTATATGTATAAATGATAGGAGGTCCCTATGATTTTTTCCTGGACAGAGAATGATATGAGACAGTATCAGTCCACGAAGGATTAATCATTAAATATCCCTAGTCATAGTATTATCAAGATTGGACATCGATAAATACGTAAAAGACTAGTATTACACTTGTGTACGTTGTGAGGGCACAACATCATAGTTCTCATATATTTGGGTATAGGATACTCATGCAAGTATAATAGGAGGTTGTGTTTTACCGATGGTACGGGAAACAGTTTCGCTTTGGATAGACCCCCTTGGAATTCCATTGGTAGTATGACTATGTGTCTATGGAAGTCCGAAATCAGGGTAGGTGTATTTGGTCTTAACCTAAGACTTGCACCGCTAATACTTGCGACAATCAATATACTTTGGTTGCGGTCGTCCATGGATTTAACAGGTTCTGTGTAGGCCTATGCTGGGTATATTAGAATCGTAGTGTGTTGGGTGTGATGTCAAGATGGAAGTATCACTCCAGTCACAGTGGAGATTATGGTCACGTAGGATACGGGACTGGTTCTCTTAAATGCTGCAGCTATCGGGAAATTATGACAAGGTCATGTATATCCGATTATAGAGACTAGTCACCAAACATCCGACATGTGCTTCGTACGGGGCAGACACAATTCCAGCCCCAGGCCTAGCACGTGATCATCCGATACTGGATCGACATACACAATATTATGTATACTACGCCTGATATAGATCGCTTATTCCTCTAAGCATGTTTCTAGAGAATTGGGTAGGCATGGCGTTTTACTAGAAGCCAACCTTGTGTTGTAAATTGATAAAACGTAGTACTATGTACTTACGTGTTCGGATAGTCCGACGACCGAATTTACTGCCAACATATCCGGGGATCTAATGGGTCGCTTCCCGAAGATTCACCGATGACGTATGACTCATACTTTTATTAATCTGGGATTAATTTGATGAGAGAGAAGATTAATCTGGGATTAATTGCGGAGATATTTTATCTGGGATAAAATATCAATTAAATAGAGAGAATGATTAATTTGAAATTAATCGGTAAATTAATATATTCGATATATTAAACGAATTTGGATTTCGACGCGGAATTAAAATTGGATTTTAATTCGGGCAAACAAGTTAATTTAGAATTAATTCGTTAGCGACATGAATAGTGATTTGGCTAGGCATAATCATTTAATTACGTCGCAACGGAAAATTCATCAATTTGGAATTAGCGAACCCGAGATTATTTGCGAGCGCATTCGCATTTCGAATTCGAGTGCGGCACGCAAGTCAAATCAAGCGTCAAATCATTAGTCACATCAAGCGTCAAATCAAATGTCACTTTGAGTGATGTGACAAGTTGTCACTTGATTGAGTGATGTGAGTTGATGTGAGTAGATGGAAGTTGATGGCTTGAAAGACATTTAACATTATTTTAATAATGATATTTGACTTTCAAAATTAGTGTATTAGATACACTATTCCCACCAACCGAACTCATCCATCTTTCTCTCTCTTTTCACGATTTTGGAGCCAAAATGCTCCTCTCTCTAACACGGTCTTGGACCTTCTTCTTCCTTCTGTTTTCTACAAAACCGAGAGCTAAGGAGAAGCTTTGGATGATTTGTGGCAAATCATCAAGGTGCTAGCACACTCTAGGAGACATACCAAGGTGATAGGGCAGTGATTTCGTGGGCTTGGAATACCATCATCAAGAGCTTGGAGATTGGAGCTTTAATGGAGTCCATGGCCGAAATTTTGAAGACAAAATCAGCCCACTGCCGAGCTTCGTGGAGGAGGGCAGAAAGTTTTGTTTATCGTAGCATCCAATCCGGTCATTGTGAGTATGATTCCGCCATTCTCCTTTGTGTATTCACATGTGTTTTATGCTTGATTTCATCCTTGGGACCTTAATTAGATTTTGATGCGGAATTAAAATTAGATTTTAATTCGGGCGAACGAGTTAATTTAGAATTAATTTGCTAGCGACGTGAATAGTAATTTTGCTAGGCATAATTACTTAATTAAATTTAATTTAATTACGTCGCAACAGAAAATTCGTTAATTCAGAATTAGCGAACCCGAGCCCGGGAGTGTTTGCGGGCCCACTCGCATTTTGAATCAAGTGGGGCCCACTAGTCAACGTATATCAATTGGGCTTAAAATGTTGTATTTGGGCCTAATGGGCTTGGTTGGGCCATTTAGAATATCGAATCAAGTGGGGCCCATTTAGAATTGGGCTTAAAATGTTGTATTTGGGCCTAATAGGCTTGGTTGGGCCAAGTTGGTTTAGGTCAATTGGATTGGATCCAAATTGGGCCTAAATCATTCCATTAGGTCCAAATATGACAAATTGGCCTTTTATGTTTAATTGGGCCTAATGGGCCGAAATTGGTTTCTTGGCAAATATGGTGATTCCTTAATTGAGCTTTGGTATTTGGGTTTGACCGATATTGACCAAAGTCCATGCCATAAGAAATTAATTGAAAACCCATTGGACTTTAATTAAATGACATTGGATGTTAATTTGGCTTTGAGACCCATTTAGATTAGATTTGGAATCTAAGTCTTAAAGGCGCATTTAAAAGTGTAGTTATTTTATTTGGAATTAAATATGGAATTAGTATTGAATACAAACTAAATTAGATTTAAATTGTAGTTCGATATAATTCAAGAATTCGTACTTTGAGTACTTATTCTCAAACGAGTTGGACTCGCGCAAATCAAATCGTTGTTTGAACATTGGATGATCCCTTTATTCAAAGATTAATTAATTGGATTAGATTGATTGAATAACATGCTTTGTGTGAATACATGGATGTGTTGAATGAATAATGTATATCGGATGGCTATTAGAAGGGAAACGTCATATCACTAGTCAACTTTATCACTTTAATATGATGGAAGTTGTTGGTAAAGTGATTGAGTGTTAAACACTCAAGTGTGATGGATTGAAAGACATATATCATTTTATTACATTGGTATATGACTTTTAATATTTTGGTAATTAGATTACACAACCAACATCAACACAACTCTTCTCCTCTCTCTCTCTCAAAACTTTCTGCCAAGGGCCAAATTTTTCTCTCATTTGTTTCTCCATTGCCGAGAACAAGAAGAAGATTTAGGAAACATTTATGGCAAATTTTTCCAAGTGCTAGCACACTAAAGAGTCATCCAAAGGTGATAGGGAAACAAACCCTTGACCATGAAATCCATTCCCAAGCTCGGAGCTTAACCGAAAATCAAGGAGCACAAAATGGAGGCCATTGCCGAGAGCTTGAAGGAAAAGCTTGAAGAATTTTTTGTGTTCAACGCATTGCAAATCTGTTCATTGTAAGTATGATTCTGCCATACTTCTTTATTGTATTCACTTATTTTCATTGCTTGAATGATCTTGGGACTATAGTAGAAACCCAACAATGGTATCAGAGCCTTGATTAAGCATGAAATTGATTTAGGGTAAAATTTGGGTGAAATTGATTTGAGCATGATTTGATGAAATTGATTGTTTGAATATGCTTGAATGATGATAACATAGTGTTATGCATGATCAATTTGATGAAAATTGAATTGGATCAATTTTTCCCTAAAAACTAGGCTTGGCCTAAAGTTTGATGTTGCCCAAAAGTCATGGTAATTTTGTTTTTTGATCATTGGATGAGTTGAAAGACATGGGATATATTGATTTATGATTTAATTGGATTGAAATCGAAATCGATTTAGAAAAACCCCTAATTGCCGTGACCATTAAGCATGAAATGGGATTGATTTTGCTTCAATTGTGTTGGACATGTGTTGATGATGATAAGCATGATTAATTGAGTAAATTAGTGTTTTGGAAATGTTAATTTGGTTAATTAATTATGGCAATACACTTGAATTAATTGAATTGTGAAATTGGGAATTTGTAATTTAATTAGTTGGGCTAATTTGGAATTGAGCTTTTAAAATTGTATTTGGGCTTAATGGACTTGGTTGGGCCAAGTTTGGTTTAGGTTAATTGGTTGGATCCAATTGGGCCCAAAACCATATCCATAAATTCCAAATATAATTAAATGGACCTTTAAAATTTTAAGTGGGCCTAATGAGCCTAAATTGATTTTGGAAAATAAGGGTGATTCCTTAATTGGGCTTTGGTCTTTGGGTTTGACCCATATTGACCAAAGTCCATGCCTTATAAATTAATTGAAAGCCCATTGGACTTTAATTAAATTGACATTGGATATTAATTGGGCTTTGAGACCCGTAAAGATTAGATTTAGAATCTAAGTCGCAAAGGCTCATTAATAAAGTGTAGTTATTTAATTTGGAATTAATAAATAATTAGTATTAAATACAATTAAATTGGATTTAATATTATAGTTTGATATAATTCAAGAATTCGTACTTTGAGTATTTATTCTTAAAACGAGTCGGACTCGCGCAAATCAAATCGTTGTTTGAACATTGGATGGTCATTAATTTCAGATTAATTAATTGGATTAGATTGATTGATAACATGCTTTGTGTGAATACATGGATGTGATGTATGAATAATGTATATCGGATGGATATTACATAGGTGAGGGCAATTTTGGAAATTGTTGTAATAAATTTAGAATTTATTAAATTGGACCTGCGTGTCCAGCCTATTACCTCTTGATTCTTTGTATTTCTCTTCTCACCTATTCCCCTAAATGTAAATGAGGTTTCTTTAGAAATGTTATGTAATTGGGTAGAAGTAAGATTTGTGCTAGCGGGAGAGGGGAAAGAGAGAGATTTGTTCTAGGAACAAAGTGTTTTAAATATCCATCTGCATATCATTATTAATTTATTTACGCGCTTTATTATGTTTTTAGAATGCATGTTTAAGGGTGTATGATGAGACCTTAACAAAGATAATTAATTGGTTGCCAATTACGGGAAAAACCCACAACATATATTAAGCGTTTTTCCTTCCATTGAATGATTCATTCTCAAGATCCAAGATTGGCACTGGTTTGTTGGTCAAAGTCAAGATCTTTGTCCATCGAAGATATATTTGAATCATGAAGGCTTTGTTCCATATCGGTGTCTTGTCCAAGTTGTGATTTGTTGGCCAAAGTCAAGATCACTTCTTGTCCATCGACATTGATTATGAAGCTTTCCAAGGTCAATGGGTCCCGCTTAACTGGAATGATTAAGTTTGTTGTGCCAAAGCCAAGGCTTAGTTGATTCAGAGGAAAAATGGTTAGGAAAATATATTGGATATATTGGCATATATTAGATATATGTTTCAGACTTGGAAGTCCACCTACTGGATCTAGGAATTGGATAAGATCCAATTGATCTTAGAGATCTACCTAGTTAAATATCAAACAGCTTGTTGGCCAAAGTCAAGGTTGTGTGTTATTTAACGGGATCCTAGCCCACTAGGAAGCAAGGTTTCCCGAGTACTCAACAGAGGGTTAGAGGCTCGCCGAAAAATAGTGGGAGGCAAGTATTAAATTTGCAATTTCGTTTAGATATTTGCCAATACACGCTCATTTCAATTTTTCGTCATTAATTAATAAATATATTAGTTAGACTAATATTTAATCGTTGTTTTAATTAAACAGTTGGACTGTATTCAAACTACTTCAATTATAGTTGATTATATAATTGGATTATAGTAATCAATATATTTGAATTTAACCAATTAAATTATAGTTGATTATATAGTTAGACTATAGTAATCATTATAATCAATAGTACCTGAAATCGTTGATTAAATAGTTGGACTATAGAAATAAAAATAACTGAAAGATTAGCGTTTAAAACATAACCTAAGTAAAAATGTCTTTAAACAACTTTAATTTTCAAATTGGGAATAGAACCTCAGGATAGTCGTGGGAACTGAGAAGTTATTATATTTGATAGAAAAACCTCTTGGGCCTAAGCCCGGAGTTGAGCAAATAGTAAAACATGATCTTTGGAGGATTCATGTAATGATAACTTTAGTGCTCAATCAATTATACTAGATGCAATGAATCTTTAATTCTGTCGTCAAAATTAAGGATTAGATCCTTGTACCATGATGTTGAAATTAAAGATCTTCATAGATCTATTCTTAGATCTTAGAAGTACAAATTGCAAAAGAAGTTATTTAGCTCGTGTATGTCAGAGGGTATATCTGTCGAGCACTAGGTGTCACAGATGATTGCTGACATCGATCAGCTAGGTTAGCTAGGCATTACCTACGTGGACGAGACTACCAAAGATTTGATCTTCTAGTCTCTACCCGAAAGCTGGGGCAGGTTCATTATGAACCAAGAGTAAACTCTTGGAGAGTTAAAGGCTATGTCCTAGGAGGCAAAGCCAGAGCTTCTAAAAGGGCAAAGGCAAAATCATCACAGTCTTCTAGGAAGACAAATGACTTATCCCAATATGTCTGTCTAAACTGTGGCAAACGGGGTCACTGAAGGCGTGATTGCCGTATGGACAAGGCAGACATGAAGGAAGTGAAGAGGGGCAAGGTTCCGGCTTTAAGTAAGTTTCACATATACATGTTCACTATTAGTTTCAAAATTGGATTTTGATACTAAGTACTGTACATAAAAATATGTAGTGATGTGCAGAATCTACTGATTAGCAGGAGACTGACTTCAGTTGAGATTTATCTACGAATCGGAAATGGGACGAGAGTCACTGTTTTAACCATAGAAACCTAAGTTAGGAACTACCCTTTGTGTATGTACTTAAATTAGGAAACTGTTATAATCTAACTAGTTTGACTAGAAACATTTTCTCTATTGAAGAGTGGGTACAGGACAAATTTGATTCTATTCAAATGATGTCTAAGAATCTAGTTTATTAGGCAAAGTGCCTAAAATACATTTTACTTGGTGAAAGAGTTAGTGCCACTGATCTGTTAGCCCTCCTTCATAGTGACGTAAGTGGGCCCATATCTAGCTAGGCTAGAGGTGGATATGAATACTTCACAACCTTTACGGATGTGGCATCGCTTTATGGTTATGTGTTTGTTTTGAAACACGAATCAGAAACTTTTGATAATTTAAAGATTTTCTACACGAAGTTGACAGACAGATCGGCTAAAGTATAAAATTGTCATGGTTAGACCGTGATGGAAATACTTAAACAATAAGTTTCTCAATTACATGAAAGAGTATAGTATTCTTTCAATAAGGACTCCGCACGGAACACCTCAATTTGAGCGGTGTGTCCGAACAGAGAAAACAAATTTTGTTGGACATGATTAGGTTAATTAGAATCGCTCTGAGCTACCATTTTCCTTCAAGGGATACGCATTAAACAGTGCAAAACTTATTTTGAATAAGGTTCCATGAAAATCTGTTAGACAGACTTCATATTAGATATGAATAGGAAAGAAACCGGGTTTTCTCATTCCTGAAGATTTGGGAATGATAGGCATATGTTTGGATGATACTAAACTAGAACCCAATTCAGATAAGTGCCTAATTTGTAGGTTATCCTAGGGAAACCAAAGTATAGTACTTATACAACTCACTAGAGAACAATGTAATTGTTGCTCGCCATGCGGTTTTCCTAAGAGGAATACCTATATGCAGTGGTAAGTGGGAGGAAAGTAAAACTCGATGAAAATCAGAGTAATACTGTTCAAGGCAACGATTCCTTAATGGAACACAAACAGTTCATCAAGGATGAAACTGTACCATAATCTTCGAATACACAAGAACCGAAAAAGTCGGAGAGAGTCTGAAAACAACCTGGGAGGTATAGGTTTCTGATCTCACATCATGAAGATGTCAATCTTATTGAGGAACACGAACCGACTACGTATGAAGAAGTGATACAAGGTATCGACTACCTATTATGGCAAAGTGCCATGATGTCCGAAATGGATTCCATGTATACCAACCAAGTTTGGATACTGGTTGTTGTACCGGAAGGCATTGTGCTTATTGGTACTATATAAGTCTTCAAGGAAGACATACATGGATGGCAACATACCAACGTACTAAGCTAGGCTTGTAGCGAAAATGTATCGTTATCAACATTATTTCAATTACGACGTTACCTTTTACTTGTTGCCATGGTTAAATCCATTTGGATAATGCTTGCTAAAACTACATGTTTCATTTATGAAATATGGCAGCGGAACGTCAAGACCGCTTTCCTTAAACGGAAACCTTTTGGAGGATGTTTACAACATCCTAACGGTTTTGTCGTACCAAAAACAAGCAAACAAGGTTTGCAAGTTAATTCGATCCATTTATGGATTGAAGCAAGCATTGCGTTCTTGGAATTATCATTTTAATGTAATCATAATGGTATATGATTTAATTCAAAATGAAAATAATTCTTGTGAATATAAGGAGGTTAGTGGGAGCACACTGACAGTGATTTTCCAACATAATGATGATGTATCATTTCTTGGAAATGACATTCTCGTAATACAATCGGTGAAAGCTTGGATTTCATGAAAATTCTCCGTAGAATTCTTGGGAGAAACAACCTTTATTCTAGGAATAAGGATCTACTGGGATAGATCTAAAAGTTGTTGACACTCTTCGAGAACTCGTACATTGAAATAAATGTACGCGACTTGGTGTCTCATATGCTTTGAGCATATGGAGTGACAATCAGGCCAATCTAAGTGATAGTCACTGGATTGATGTTAAGAACATCCTTACGTATCTTAGATGATCTAAGGATGCTTTCTTAAACTATGGAGAATGAGAACTTGAAGTGAATGGGTTCACCGTTGCAAGTTTCCAAACCGATAATAACAACTATAAGTCGTAATAAAGGTACTATATAGTTTGAATAACGGAACAGTGCGCTGGAAATCTTCCAAGCAAGATATTGTTGCTGAATAAACAACAAAAGCGGAATATTGATGCAGCTGAGGCAGCAATAGAAGCACTTAGGATCTAAATAATCCTAATTGGATTAGGTGTAGTTCTGTTAGCAGCTGAGCAAGGCTACATCACAGGCTAAGGAATTAATGGTCTCATCAACGATCCAAGTATATACTTCAGCTATTCATCTGATTCGTTCGGATCATACATCGTGGCGATGTGATGATCGAATAAATCACATCAGATGATAACTTTACAAATCCGCTGACGAAAGCATTTTCTCTGCAGAAGTTTGAGCGACCGTACATAGTTCAAGTGTAGGACACTTGAGTGATTGGCTATAGGCCAAGTGGGAGATTGTTGGACAATTATGACCCATAGCATCACTATTTATACATAACATGGTGTTGTTGTACAAATTAACTATGTGACAAAGGAAATTTATCTTTTATCATTTGTAATTAGATTACCGGGATATATAAATGATAAAAGTCCATATGATTAGTCCCAGATTGATAAGATATGAGACAGTATCAATCCATGAAGGTTTAATCATTAAAACATCCCTAGTCGGAGTATTATCGAGATTGGACATCGATAATGCGGAATAGACTAGTATTGCACTTGTGCGTGTTATGGGGCATAACGACATAGTTCTCATATATTTGGGTATTGGATACTCATGCAAGTGTAATAGGAGGTTGTGTTTACCGATGGTACGGGAACAGCTTCGCTCTGGATAGACCCCTCGGAATTCCATTGGTAGTATGACTATGTGTCTATGGAAGTCCGAATCAGGGTAGATATATTTGGTCTTAACCTGAGACTTGCACCGCTAATACTTGCGAAAATCAATATACTTTGGTTTTGGTCGTCCAGGGCTTTAACCGGTTCTGTGTACGCCTCTTCTGGGTATATTGAGAATCGTAGTGTATTGGGTGTGATGTCAAGATGGAAGTATCACTCCAGTCATAGTGGAGATGATGGTCACGTAGGATACGAAACTGGTACTCTTATGTACTGCAGTCATCGGGATAATATGACTAGGTAATGATTATCCGATAATAGAGACTAGTTACCATAGATCCGACATGTGCGTCGTACGGGGCAGACATAATTCCAGCCCCAGGCCTAGCACGTGACATCCGATACTAGATCTCAATACGCCATACGTTGTATACTACGCCTAATATAGATCACATATTCCTTTAAGAATATTTATAGAGAATTGGGTAGGCACTGTGCTTTGCTAGAAGCCAACCATGTCTTGTAAATCGGTAAAAATGTAGTACGAGGTACGTACATGTTCGGATAGTCCGACGACCGAATTTACTGCCAACATATCCAGGGATCTCATGGGTCGCATCTCGAAGATTCACCGATGACATATGACTCGCATATTATTAATATGGGATTAATTATAAGAGAGAAAATTAATCTAGGATTAATAACGGAGATATTTTATATGGGATAAAATATTATTTAAAGAGAGAGAGCGATTAATTTGGAATTAATCGATAAAATAATATATTCGATATATAATATGAAATTAGATTTTGATGCGGAATTAAAATTAGATTTTAATTCGATGGAGCAAGTTAATTTAGAATTAATTCGCTAGCGATGTGAATAGTAAATTTGCTATGCATAATTATTTAATTAAATTTGATTTAATTACGTCGCAACGGAAAATTCGTTAATTCAGAATTAGCGAACCCGAGCCCGGGAGTGTTTGCGGGCCCACTCGCATTTCGAATCAAGTGGGGCCCACAAGTCACATCAAACGTCATATCACTAGTCAACTTTATCACTTTAATGTGATGGGAGTTGTTGGTAAAGTGATTGAGTGTTAAACACTCAAGTGTGATGGATTGAAAGACATATATCATTTTATTACATTTGGTATATGACTTTTAATTTTTTGGTAATTAGATTACACAACCAACACCAACACAAATCTTCTCCTCTCTCTCTCTCAAAACTTTCTGCCAAGGGCCAAATTTTTCTCTCATTTGTTTCTCCATTACCGAGAACAAGAAGAAGATTTAGGAAATATTTATGGCAAATTTTTCCAAGTGCTAGCACACTAAAGAGTCATCCAAAGGTGATAGGGAAACAAACCCTTGACCACGAAATCCATTCCCAAGCTTGGAGCTTAACCGAAAATCAAGGAGCACAAAATGGAGGCCATTGCCGAGAGCTTGAAGGAAAAGCTTGAAGAATTTTTATATTCAACGCATTACAAATCTGTTCATTGTAAGTATGATTCTGCCATACTTCTTTATTGTATTCACTTATTTTCATTGCTTGAATGATCTTGGGACTATAGTAGAAACCCAACAATGGTATCAGAGCCTTGATTAAGCATGAAATTGATTTAGGGTAAAATTTGGGTGAAATTGATTTGAGCATGATTTGATGAAATTGATTGTTTGAATATGCTTGAATGATGATAACATAGTGTTATGCATGATCAATTTGATGAAAATTGAATTGGATCAATTTTTCCCCAAAAACTAGGCTTGGCCGAAAGTTTGATGTTGCCCTAAAGTCATGGTAATTTTGTTTTTTGATCATTGGATGAGTTGAAAGACATGGGATATATTGATTTATGATTTAATTGGATTGAAATCGAAATCGATTTAGAAAAACCCCTAATTGCCGTGACCATTAAGCATGAAATGGGATTGATTTTGCTTCAATTGTGTTGGACATGTGTTGATGATGATAAGCATGATTAATTGAGTAAATTAGTGTTTTGGAAATGTTAATTTGGTTAATTAATTATGGCAATACACTTGAATTAATTGAATTGTGAAATTGGGAATTTTGTAATTTAATTAGTTGGGCTAAATTTGGAATTGAGCTTTTAAAATTGTATTTGGGCTTAATGGACTTGGTTGGGCCAAGTTTGGTTTAGGTTAATTGGTTGGATCCAATTGGGCCCAAAACCATATCCATAAATTCCAAATATAATTAAATGGACCTTTAAAATTTTAAGTGGGCCTAATGAGCCTAAATTGATTTTGGAAAATAAGGGTGATTCCTTAATTGGGCTTTGGTCTTTGGGTTTGACCCATATTGACCAAAGTCCATGCCTTATAAATTAATTGAAAGCCCATTGGACTTTAATTAAATTGACATTGGATATTAATTGGGCTTTGAGACCCGTAAAGATTAGATTTAGAATCTAAGTCGCAAAGGCTCATTAATAAAGTGTAGTTATTTGATTTGGAATTAAATAAATAATTAGTATTAAATACAATTAAATTGGATTTAATATTGTAGTTTGATATAATTCAAGAATTCGTACTTTGAGTATTTATTCTTAAAACGAGTCGGACTCGCGCAAATCAAATCGTTGTTTGAACATTGGATGGTCATTAATTTCAGATTAATTAATTGGATTAGATTGATTGATAACATGCTTTGTGTGAATACATGGATGTGATGTATGAATAATGTATATCGGATGGATATTACATGGGTGAGGGCAATTTTGGAAATTATTGTAATAAATTTAGAATTTATTAAACTGGACCTGCGTGTCCAGCCTATTACCTCTTGATTCTTTGTATTTATCTTCTCACCTATTCCCCTAAATGTAAATGAGGTTTCTTTAGAAGTGTTATGTAATTGGGTAGATGTAAGATTTGTGCTAGCGGGAGAGAGGAAAGAGAGAGATTTGTTCTAGGAACAAAGTGTTTTAAATATCCATCCGCATATCATTATTAATTTATTTACGCGCTTTATTATTTTTTAGAATGCATGTTTAGGGTGTATGATGAGACCTTAACAAAGATAATTAATTGGTTGCCAATTACGGGAAAAACCCACAACATATATTAAGCGTTTTTCCTTCCATTGAATGATTCATTCTCAAGATCCAAGATTGGCACTGGTTTGTTGGTCAAAGTCAAGATCTTTCTCCATCGCAGATATATTTGAATCATGAAGGCTTTGTTCCATATCGGTGTCTTGTCCAAGTTGTGATTTGTTGGCCAAAGTCAAGATCACTTCTTGTCCATCGACATTGATTACGAAGCTTTCCAAGGTCAATGGGTCCCGCTTAACTGGAATGATTAAGTTTGTTGTGCCAAAGCCAAGGCTTAGTTGATTCAGAGGAAAATGGTTAGGAAAATATATTGGATATATTGGCATATATTAGATATATGTTTCAGACTTGGAAGTCCACCTACTGGATCTAGGAATTGGATGAGATCCAATTGATCTTAGAGATCTACCTAGTTAAATATCATACAGCTTGTTGGCCAAAGTCAAGGTTGTGTGTTATTTAACGGGATCCTAGCCCACTAGGAAGCAAGGTTTCCCGAGTACTCAACAGAGGGTTAGAGGCTCGCCGAAAAATAGTGGGAGGCAAGTATTAAATTTGCAATTTCGTTTAGATATTTGCCAATACGCGCTCATTTCAATTTTTCGTCATTAATTAATAAATATATTAGTTGGACTAATATTTAATCGTTGTTTTAATTAAACAGTTGGACTGTATTCAAACTACTTCAATTTATAGTTGATTATATAATTGGATTATAGTAATCAATATATTTGAATTTAACCAATTAAATTATAGTTGATTATATAGTTAGACTATAGTAATCATTATAATCAATAGTACCTGAAATCGTTGATTGAATAGTTGGACTATATCAATCAAGATAACTGAAAGATTAGCGTTTAAAACATAACCTAAGTAAAAATGTCTTTAAACGACTTTAATTTTCAGATTGGGAATAGAACCTCAGGATAGTCGTGGGAACTGAGAAGTTATTATATTTGATAGAACAACCTCTTGGGCCTAAGCCCGGAGTTGAGCAAATAGTAAAACATGATCTTTGGAGGATTCATGTAATGATAACTTTAGTGCTCAATCAATTATACTAGATGCAATGAATCTTTAATTCTGTCGTCAAAATTAAGGATTAGATCCTTGTACCATGATTTTGAAATTAAAGATCTTCATAGATCTATTCTTAGATCTTAGAAGTACAAATTGCAAAAGAAGCTATTTAGCTCGTGTATGTCAGAGGGTATATCTGTCGAGCACTAGTGTCGCAGATGATTGCTGACATCAATCAGCTAGGTTTGCTAGGTATTACCTACGTGGACGAGACTACCAAAGATTTGATCTTATAGTCTCTACCCGAAAGCTGGGGCAGGTTCATTATGAACCAAGAGTAAACTCTTGGAGAGTTAAAGGTTATGTCCTAGGAGGTAAAGCCAGAGCTTCTAAATGGGCAAAGGCAAAATCATCACAGTCTTCTAGTAAGACAAAGGACTTATCCCAAGATGTCTGTCTAAACTGTGGCAAACGGGGTCACTGGAAGCGTGATTGCCGTATGGACAAGGCAGACATGAAGGAAGTGAAGAGGGGCAAGGTTCTGGTTTTAAGTAAGTTTCACATATACATGTTCACTATTAGTTTCAAAATTAGATTTTGATACTAAGTACTGTACATAAAAATATGTAGTGATGTGCAGAATCTGCTGATTAGCAGGAGACTGACTTCAGTTGAGATTTATCTGCGAATCGGAAATGGGACGAGAATCGCTGTTTTAACCATAGAAACCTAAGTTTAGGAACTACCTTTTCTGTATGTACTGAAATTAGGAAACTGTTATAATGTAACTAGTTTGACTAGAAACATTTTCTCTATATCAGAGTATAACTCGTTGCGGGTATACCTTTATATTCTAGAACACTAAAGTGTTTTATTTTATAAAGATGATATTGAGATAAACACATTAGATGTGAATAACAGTATTTATATTTAGAATATAAATGAATCTCAAACGTATAACATGACAAACAAATAGCTCAAACTGATTTGATCAGATGAGACTTATTTGTGGCATTGTTGTCTGGGACATATTAAACAAGACTCTTATATCCACACTTTTGAAGAGTGGGTACTAGGAAAAATTTGATTTTATTCAAATGATGTCTAAGAATCTAGTTTATTAGGCAAAGTGCCTAAAATACATTTTACTTGGTAAAATAGTTAGTGCCACTGATCTGTTAGCCCTCGTTCATAGTGACGTAAGTGGGCCCATATCTAGCTAGGCTAGAGGTGGATATGAATACTTCACAACCTTTACGGATGTGGCATCGCTTTATGGTTATGTGTTTCTTTTGAAACACGAATCAGAATCAGAAACAAGAAGAAGATTTAAGAAGAATTTATGGCAAATTTTTCCAAGTGCTAGCACACTAAAGAGTCATCCAAAGGTGATAGGGAAACAAACCCTTGAGCATGGAATCCATTCCCAAGCTTGGAGCTTAACCGAAAATCAAGGAGCACAAAATGGAGGCCATTGCCGAGAGCTTGAAGGAAAAGCTTGAAGAATTTTTTGTGTTCAACGCATTGCAAATATGTTCATTGTAAGTATGATTCTGCCATACTTCTTTATTGTATTCACTTATTTTCATTGCTTGAATGATCTTGGGACTATAGTAGAAACCCAACAATGGTATTAGAGCCTTGATTAAGCATGAAATTAATTTAGGGTAAAATTTGGGTGAAATTGATTTGAGCATGATTTGATGAAATTGATTGTTTGAATATGCTTGAATGATGATAACATAGTGTTATGCATGATCAATTTGATGAAAATTGAATTCGATCAATTTTTCCTTAAAAACTAGGCTTGGCTGAAAGTTTGATGTTGCCCTAAAGTCATGGTAATTTTGTTTTTTGATCATTGGATGAGTTGAAATACATGGGATATATTGATTTATGATTTATTGGATTGAAATCGAAATCGATTTAGAAAAACCCCTAATTACCGTGACCATTAAGCATGGAATGGGATTGATTTTGCTTCAATTGTGTTGGACATGTGTTGATGATGATAAGCATAATTAATTGAGTAAATTAGTATTTTGGAAATGTTAATTTGGTTAATTAATTATGGCAATACACTTGAATTAATGGAATTGTGAAATTTGGAATTTTGTAATTTAATTAGTTGGGCTAAATTTGGAATTGGGCTTTTAAAGTTGTATTTGGGCTTAATGGACTTGGTTGGGCCAAGTTTGGTTTAGGTTAATTGGTTGGATCCAATTTGGCCCAAAACCATATCCATAAAGTCTAAATATAATTAAATGGACCTTTAAAATTTTAATTGGGCCTAATGGGCCTAAATTGATTTTGGCAAATAAGGGTGATTCCTTAATTAGGCTTTGGTATTTTCTGAGTTCGAGAAAAGCTTGTAGATTGGAGGGAGGACTGGATGAGTCTTCGATTCAAGTAAGTCTTTTTCTTTCCTTATTTTAATTAGAGTTCTTATTATAGTTAGCATGTTTAGGTTTATGTTTTTTGCATGTTTTATGAGTTTTTATGCTTAGAATATACAGTAACATACCTAGGCTTGTAGAATAATAAAAAAAAAAAGTCTTGGGCAAATGGATAGCAGCATCATCATTTGATTTAATTTTTAATTTTCCGCTGCGCACTCGTTCTCATTTGAACTCGCAATTGGGTGTGTAAAAGCTCGTTGGAAAGATAACACCCTGAACTTAATTTTAGGCACAAGTTTTGCATGATTTGGTTAAGATTTGAATTGTGAAATTGCATTTAAATTCACGCATCTGTAAAAAAATGTGAATAGTAAATTTATTTGAATAAAATAAAATGCAATATCATAATTAAATATTAATCAAAGTTATTTAATGCCTAAAATAATTCCAACATATTAAAACTCATATTCTTGATGATTCTATGTATGATTAGATTTGGCATGATTATTTTAGGGTGCAAGCATCTAGAGACTTTCTAAGGAAATAAAGAGTATATTGTTTATCCCTTAGCTAAGTAATTATTCCATGATGAACTTAGAGATTTTTTTATCTTTAAGGCTAATAAATATAAATCACTTGTTTATAATAAAAGACATTATAAAAGATACAAGTGGGGTGGGACCAAGGCGTTAATAAAACTTTCTAAACTAAAGTTAATTTAACCAAAGGTATTACTAGAGTTAGATAATGATTTTGTGTCTTCCTTCACTCACTACCTTTTTATAGCCAAAAGGAAAAGATGTGAAGACATCTAGATAATCATTTACTCAAAGCTTACCTTAAAGCATATTTAAAGTGTTAGACTAATTTGGAGGATCTATTGTTTATTCCTGTCACCAAGGAAATAAGAGCCTAAGAGGTAAGGGTATTTAAGAGAGTTCGCTCTACCCTCCCTCTGGGGAATTTTCAATGGAGGAATCCATTTGACAGTTATTCACTTAAACTTGCTAAAATCCTCAATAATAATTTAAGTCTAAAATTTGCCTCCCATTGTAAAGTATAGACCCAAATGGCTTAAACTGTATTGGCAGAACTAGACTTTACCAGACTGACCAATACCAATTTGTCCCTAAATCATACTATTGACAGTGGTTTGACTTTTTTGAGTTATAAGACGCAGCCACCCTTAGGTGTGGTCTTATAACTTAGTGGCAAAGATTGGGTGTCCACAAAGACTAGCATAAGCTATGACATGTTTGATTGCCCAACCCAATGATCAAGGAATTGTGATTTATATCATAAATTGGTTGGGAACCTATCTAAATATCATATTTTATAACGACCGACCCTAGTCGGAGTTATGAAATGATGATAATGGGATCCTTGCCCATAAGAAATCCATCATATTGGGGTTGATGCGATTTGTTTAAAATTTAAAAACAATTGAGTGGGAGCAACTTCATAATATTAAAAGCCCATTTTATTATGAAACATTAATGAAAACATATTCCTAATTTTAACATTCTCTCATAACATGTGGGTTAAAATATTTCACAAACATTCAAATGGCAAACAGAGTATCACTTCGTTCCATCCTTGATGAGCATAAGCTCAAAGGGGACAACTACAATGACTCGTTTAGAAACCTTAAAAGTATCTTACGACAAGAAAAGATTTTCTATGTTCTTGAAAGACCATTTCCCCCTGAACCCGTAGAAGATGCTAACCAAAATACATTTGATGCTTGGAATAAACACTTTGATGATGTTGAGCAAGCAGTTTGCATAATGCTTGGCTCTATGTCGGACGAACTTCAGAAAGCTCATGAAGATATTGATGCTCAAACCATCATCTTTTACTTGAAGGAGTTGTATGCAACTTCCGTTCATACCGTGAGATTCCAAGTGTCATATGCCTTATTCCAAACAAGGTATAAGGAATGATCTGTTAGTGGACATGTGTTTAAGATGATTGGCCACATTGAAAAATTGGCCAACCTCGGGTTCATCATGGATCATGAGATAGGTCACGATCTAATTCTTCAGTCTTTACCAAAAGACTTCTCTAACTTTTTTATGCAGTTTCATCTGTCTAATAAAGAAGCTACTTTAGCAGAATTGTACAATCTGATAAAGCAAGCAGAGAAGGACTTGAAACCGGATCTTAAAACCTCCGTCATGCTTACGGGTACGGACCTGAAGCCACGAGGCCCAAAGAAAATTAAGGGCAAGGCCAAGGCTCTAGATCACCTAAAGCCCAATGGTAAGGTAGATAAGAAAAAGGGAAAAGGGAAATGTTTCTTTTATGGAAAGAATGGTCATTGGAAGAAATGCTGCAGATCCTTGAAAGCCAAGGAAGCTAGGGAAGCCCAATGCTTCAGGTATGTTGTATATGATTGAACTATATTCTCAAAACTCTGAACCTTCTACATGGGTGCTTGACACTGGTTGTGGGACTCACTTATGTAACAATGTGCAGGGCCTGAGAAACAGTATGAGACTCCGTCATGTGGAGGTTGACTTACGCATGGGTAATGGAGCAAAACTGGCTGCATTGTGCATGGGGACTTATTCATTAGTTTTTCCGAATGGTTTAGTTTTAGACTTAGAAGATTGTGTTTATGTACCTTCTCTAGTAAAGAACATCATTTCAATTTCTTCTTTATGTAATAAAGGCTTTTCATGCCTAATAAGTTGTAATGAATGTTCTATTTATTTCAATGAAATAAAATATGGAGATGGTATTTTGAATAATGGTATCTATGTCTTACAAACTAACAAAGAATGTTCAACCTCTAATAAATACAATGTTAACTCGAATAATCTCAATGAATCACTTATATGGCACAGTCACTTAGGTCATATCAATAAAACAAGATTAACTAAGCTACATAAGGATGTGTATTTCAGACTCTTCAAATATGAACCTTATGGAACTTGTGGGTCTTGTTTACTTGGTAAAATTACCAAATTACCCTTCAAAGTAAAAGACATTGTGCAGCAGAGACATTATAACTCATACACTATGATGTATGCGAACCAATGTCAGTCACCACCAGAGGTGGATTCTCCTACTTCATTACCTTTATCGATGATCACTCGCGATATAGGTATGTGTACCTTATGCTGTACAAATCTGAAGCCTTTGAGAAATTCAAAGACTTCAAAGCTGAAGTAGAAAACCAGCTTAATAAAAGTATTGTGTCACTAAGGTCTGACCGAAGTGGTGAATACTTAAGCAACGAATTTCAAGATTACTTGAGAGAAAATGGCATTGTTTCCCAGTGGACTCATCCGGGAACTCCACAGCATAATGGGGTCTCCGAAAGGAGAAATCAGACATTATTAGATATGGTCCGATCAATGATGCCAGACACAGATCTACCTTTTTCATTTTGGGGTCTTGCTTTAAAAACTACAACACTACTACTAAACCAAGTTCCTTCCAAGACTGTTAGTCAAACACCATATAAGTTATGGTCTGGGAAACGTCATAGTCTTAGTTATCTAAGAGTTTGGGGATGTGACGCATATGTTAAGCTCACACAAACTAACAAATTGGATGATAAGGTAATTAAATGTAAGTTTGTAGGATATGCCATGAACTCAAGAGCATACGTGTTCTACGTCTCAAATAAACAAAGAACATTTGTCTCACGAAATGTTAAATTTCTAGAGAATGAATTCCTTCTCAAGAAATATAGTGGGAGTAGACTTGACCTCAATGAGGTACGAGAAGAACAAACTAACATAGAACTAAACCCCATGCCCCTCAAAAGGGCAACGACGGAACAACCACAACGTTATGAACTTAGAAGGTCTGGTAGGGAAAGATATGAGCCTGAAAGATATGGTTTCCATAATGATGATGAGCATGATCATGTCATTGATAATGACGATCCCACCAGTTATGACGAAGCAATACGTGACATTGATTCAGTCAAGTGGCTTGAGGCCATGAAATCTGAAATAGACTCTATGTATCAGAATCAAGTCTGGGACTTGGTGGATGCACCTGAATGGATAAAACCCAAAGGCTGCAAGTGGATTTACAAGCGTAAAACTGATGCAGAAGGCAAAATCCAACCTATAAGGCTTGGTTGATGGCGAAAGGTTATAGACAATTCAAGGAATTGACTATGACAAAACCTTCTCGCATGTTGCAATGATAAAGTCCATTCAAATTTTACTGGCACTAGCTGCACACTTTGATTATGAGATTTGGCTGATGGATGTCAAAAAAGCTTTCCTTAATGGGAACCTCGTAGAGGAAGTCTATATGACACAACCTGAGGGGTTTGCATCTAAGGATGATCATAATAAAGTATACAAGCTTAAACGATCCATTTATGGACTCAAGCAAGCCTCCAGAAGTTGGAATATACGATTTGATGAGATAATCAAAGAATTTGACTTCATCAAAAATGTAGACGAGCCTTGTGTTTACAGGAAAAGTAGTGGGAGTGATGTTGTATTTCTTGTATTATATGTCGATGACATATTAATCATCGGGAATGATATTCCCATGATGCAAGCCACTAAGCAATGGTTATCTCAGAATTTCTCCATGAAAGATTTGGGAGAAGCAGCCTATATTCTCGGCATTAAGATCTACCGTAATAGATCTAAAAGGTTGTTAGAACTTTCTTAATCTACATACATAGATAAAGTTTTGAAAATATTCAAAATGGAAGATTCCAAAAGAGGTAATTTACCTACTTGTCATGGAATCAAATTATCTAAGGTGCAATGTCCACATACTCCTTCATATAGAGAGCGTATGAGTAGGATCCCTTATGCTTCAGCAATATGATCGATCATGTACGCCATGCTATGTATAAGACCTGATGTCTCTTATGCTCATAGCATAACGAGCAGGTATCAGGTAAATCCTGGTTAGCAACACTGGGCAGCTGTCAAAACAATCCTCAAGTATCTGAGAAGAACTAAGGATGTGTTCTTGACATACGAAGATTGTTCTGAGATGAAAGTCATTGGTTACTGTGATGTGAGCTTTCAGACCGATAGGGATGACAGCAGATCTCAAACATGATATCCGTTTACTTTGAATGACGGAGCTGTCAGTTGGAAAAGCTCAAAGCAGTCAACTACAACAGACTCCACCACTGAATCCGAGTACATTGCAGCATCTGAGGCAGCTAAAGAAGTAGTCTGGATAAAGAATTTCATCACGAAACTGGAAGTGCTTCCCACGGTAAAAAATGGCGTCACGATGTACTGTGACAACACGGGCGTTATTGCTCAATCAAAGGAACCATTATCCCACCAGAAATCCAAGCATGTACTCAGGCGATTTCATATCATCAGAGAGATTGTTGAGAGAAAAGAAGTTATTATAGAAAAAATACCCACATAAGATAATCTTGCAGATTCTGTGACTAAATGGTTGATTCAACAAAAGCATGATAGGCACACCCGAGAGTATGGCGTCCAGATTCATACTAGTTGGCTATAGTGCAAGTGGGAGATTGTTAGGGATATGCCCTATACCCAACTTGTGTATGGGCTATATGTACATGTATTTGTAATATTTTCATTAATTGATAAAATGGCAATCTTTATTATACGTGTCTTACATAACTTATATGAATCATCAAACACTGTAATAAAGCCATTGGAGTAATAAGATGATGGCTTCCACGCCTTTTAAGAATCATTACTCTTAAACGTTCCTAGTCATAGTTTTGTGAATAATCTGGGCGTTCACAAAGCGGAGAGACTAGCATGATGATATGATCCACCCTTAAGTGGGGTAGCCGATCTCATGGGCTACTAGCGGAGATACTTTCTTTTGGTGTATCACTTGGATGCATGAGTTGCTCGTGTCCATCGAACTGACCGCCGAAAGTTTTGACATGGAGTTTTTATCCCATTGGTCTGTGAGAACTTTCATCTATCGATTGTATGACTAGTCCTTAGACTTGAGGTCTTTACAATCTTATATGTGGATCAAATAACTTTGACACTCTCCTTCCCCGGTTCAAAAGATCCGGTCATAAGGGTATGATTGGGTCATTTATTGAAACACATGAAGTTTGTAAAGATACAACAGAGAATCGCCACTCTCTCGGATAATATTTTCTTATAAGAGTAATATTCCAGTTCACGGGTTGATATGTGTGATCAGTGCTTGAGACTATGGCCGCAACGGAAGAATCATGTGAGATTCTTGGGTTAGCACGATTCATGACACTATCAACATCATACATTTGACTATATGGGTGGAAACTTTCCATAACCTAGGTCAGACGGTGGGGATACAGTGAGGCGAGGGACCGTATCTGTTGAGTTCCAATATATGTCCCAAGATCAACAAATCAAGCAAGAAAACGTGAATACACAAATGGAGAATGCAGAATATACTCACATTGAATTCGGTTTTGATGCAAAGAAGAACAAAAATGTTTTTGCCTCCTTGTTGGGTCACGGCAGTAGCTCCTCCTTGCAGTGGGCTGTGCAGTTTTACTGGTTTTGAACTCCTCCATATTCGGCCATGGAAGACCACCATTGAAGCTCCAAGCTTCAAGCTCCAAAATCAAATCCAAGCTCACAAATTCGTTTCCCTATCACCTATGTATAACCCAAGGTGTGATAGCACTAAGTCTTCTTCCTTGCTTCCCCTTGATTCGGTCAAACCAGAAACATTTGAGGAAGAAATCGGTTTCCAAAACCGTGAAGGAGAAGAGGAAAAAGAGGGGAAAATAAAGCTTCACAAAAAACGTGAACTTGCATGGAGGAGAGAGAGAATAAAAGCCTTTTATTATATATATTTATTTCATTTACCAAGTAAATAAATAAATAAACATATGTATTACTTTAATACAAAAGTTAAATGGAAAAAGCAAAAGGCAAAAGTCCTTTCACCTTTATTCCCATCACCTTTTACTATTCACATCAAGTCACTTTAATAAAGTGACAACATGTCATGTCACATCACATCACTCAAAGTGACAAGTGATTTGACAATTGATGCGACTAGCGATTTGACGCTTGATGTGACTTGCGTGTCGCGCTCGAATTCGAAATGCGAATGCGCTCGCAATCACTCTAGGGCTCGGGTTCGCTAATTCCAAATTAACGAATTTTTCGTCGCATCGTAATTAAATGATTACGCCTAGCGAAATCACTATTCACGTCGCTAACGAATTAATTCTAAATTAATTCGTTCGCCCGAATTAAAATCCAATTTTAATTCCGCGTCGAAATCCAATTTCTTTTAATATATCAAATATATTAATTTTATCGATTAATTCCAAATTAATTGTTCTCTCTCTTTAATTAATATTTTATCCCAGATAAAATATCTCCGTGATTAATCACAGATTAATTTTCTCTCTTGTAATTAATCTTCTCTCTTTACTAATTAATCCCAGATTAATCATAGTGCGAGTCATACGTCATCGGTGAATCTTCAGGAAGCGACCCATGAGATCTCCGAATATGTTGGCAGTAAATACGGTCGTCGGACTATCCGAACACGTAAGTACCTCGTACTACGTTTATACCGATTTACAAGACAAGGTTGGCTTCTAGCAAAGCGCCATGCCTACCCAATTCTCCAGAAATATTCTTACAGGAATATATAGATCTGTATCAAGCGTAGTATACCGTAGTATTGCGTATATCAGCCCAGTATCGGATAGTCACGTGCTAGGGCTGGGGCTGGATAAGTGTCTGCCCCGTCCGAAGCACATGTCGGATGTCTGGTAACTAGTCTCTATAATCGGATATACATGACCTTGTCATAACATCCCGATGGCCGGCCAGCACTTAAGAGCACTAATACCGTATCCTGCGTGACATCATCTCCACTATGACTGGAGTGATACTTCCGTCTTGACATCACACCCAATACACAACGACTCTCTGATAAACCCAGAAGTGGTGTACGCAGAACCGGTTAAAGCCCTATACCACCAAGACCAAAGTCTACCGATTATCGCAAGTATTAGCGATGTAAGTCTCAGGTTAAGACTATACACACCTACCTTGATTTCGGCCTCCCATAGACATATAGTCATAATACCAATGGGATTCCGAGGGGTCTATCCAAAGCGAAGCTGTTTCCCGTACCATCGGTGAAACACGACCTCCTATCGCACTTGCATAAGTATCCGATAGTTATATATACGAGAACTATGCCGTTGTGCCTTCACAACGCACACAAGTGCAATACTAGCCTATTCCGCATTATCGATGTCCAGTCTCGATAATACTTCGGCTAGGGATATTTAATGATTAAACCTTCGGGGACTGATACTGTCTCATATCATTCTCAGTCCAGGAACTAATCATAGGGACCTCTCTTCATTTATATATCTATGGTGATCTAATCACAAATGATGAGAGTGCAATTTCCTTGTCACATAGTTAATTTGCTACAACAACACAATGATCTGTGCAAATAGTGACGCTATGGGTCATTTTGTCCAACAGTATCATATGTAAATCGCATACATAATGGGTATATAAATCTTTCCTTCTCATTTGGGGGCCTTGGCATGTTGCTAGATGTCAACCTTGGTCATTGAAATTGAACGACCATCTGATCGGAGGATAATTTATGTTCGATTAAATTATCACGATTCATTTCATGTCCAACTTGAGGGGAACCCAAAAGGTCACACACAACAAAGTCGAAATCAATGGTTAACAGTGCACAGTACAAATTTAACAGCTTATATGATTGTTGTAGGAATTATTCATAAATGGTTCAATGTGTTTAATTATTGAACAGATTATTTTGAGATTCCATAGTGGCTTAGGGATTGGTGAATGACGATATGGGCACTTTGGTAATTTGAATAAAAAAACGTGGATAGTAACGTGAATAATACTTTTTTTGTTATTTATTTTGAATTCCAATTCGGCCCAAACTCTTATTAGGGTTTTATAATCTCATTAAACCACTAAATTAAGATCCAATGGCTAAGATTAAATTAGCATTTATCCCACATCGGATTCTTAATTAATTTTGTTGTCTTTGGAGCACCTATATAAACCCAAAGAATTCTTTACAAATTTTTGCACCAAACCTTTTATATCTTGGGTTTATATAAGTGAGCAACTCTAAAGTTTAAGAGTAAGCAACTGATTTTGAGGATCCTTAAGTCTAATTGACTAGAGGAACCTCGAGTTAAAAGTTTTGAGGTATTTTTCTAGGCTAGCACCAAGGGCAAAATACATGTGCACTCAAGGCGTAGTCTTGCCGTTGAGTTTTGGCTTTGGTGTGTGCATCTTGGAGGCCACACACTTGGGTGGCTCTTTGGAACCTGGAATAGATAGCTGAGTTCGAGAAAATCTTGTAGATTGGAGGGATGACTGGAGGAGTCTTTGGTTCAAGTAAGTTTTTTTCTTTCTTTATTTTAATTAGAGTTCTTATGATAGTTAGCATGTTTAGGTTTATGTTCTTTGCATGTTTTATGAGTTTTTATGCTTAGAATATATAGTAACATGCCTAGGCTTGTAGAATAATCAAAACAAATGGTTCTTGGGCAAAGAAATAGCAGCATCATCATTTGATTTAATTTTTAATTTTCCGCTGCGCCCTTGCGGCCGCTTCCCAACATCATGTCCCTGAAACTAGTGGTATTGGGCTGTTACGTATCGTCATCCCTCAAGCCACTGAACTAGAACTGGGGGTGCATATATATGCTACCCTCCAAGCTCTGAAACTAGGATCTAAGGGCATCCGTCATCCTTAGTCCTGAACTAGGATCTGAGGGTGTTACGTATCGTCGTCCCCCCAGTCGCCTACATGTGCATATGTCATCTATCAATTCCATGTCTGTATCTAGTTACATACTGAGGTTGGTTTTTTCCCATACCTCGAACACATAAAACTCATGTTTTGAAAACTTCTTTCTTCTAAATCATTTCTTAAAATATGCTTAATCAAAACATAATTGAAAATGAACTTGGCTAATTCCCTAAATGCAAGAAAGTAAGTCTGTCATGTAAAATAATAAAATGAAAATCAACTTAAAGGGAAAATGTCCACTCACTTATTTGGAACTTGCTGGTGATGCCTTGCAATTGAGGTGGAACCGCATCTCCTGGTGATAATTTTGAATGAGAGGAATCTTGGCACCATTACTTGCTACTTCAAAATGATGAAAAATTAAAGAAAGAAAATTGTTTGTTTTTCTAAGGGAGGGGGAAGCTTCTCACGTTTTTTTTTTTGCTTAAAGAGGAAGGTGGATGAATAGTTCTCAAGTTATAGGTCATATGAATGATCTTTTTTTGCAAATGAGTGGCTAGGGAGAGGCCACATCACCTCAATTCTAGTATTTTCCCTAAATTACTATAGTAGTCATGTAAATATCGATTTTTATCCTTCTTCCAATTTTAATTTGGGTAAATGTTTAACATGGAAGTTGTAGGTCTCGGTCTTATCTTTCCGACGATATAAAATTCATAAAAATTAGAGTTTGTATGAGAAATTTATGGCCTAAATACCATGGACTGTTCGAAGTGGAACATTTTACAGTTTCGTATCGGAATTGCGAGGAATTCATCGATTGTCCCCAAAGTCATTCCATGAATTTATATGTGCTCAAACATAATTTATATTATGTAACACTCGTCCCATGATATAACAGAGTCGGGATTTTCGATCGTTACAAATTCTCCCTCCAATAAATATGATTCGTCCTCGAATCCTTTCTGGGGTCTAACTCGCGGATTTGTCTTGATTCGAGAATATTTTGTGATTTTGCTATACTTGTCTTCTTTATCTTCCTTTCTGCTGCTGCTATACTTATCTTTCTATTGGGGTACTCTTTTCATACTTTAACAATCCTTATGTGTTAGGGAAATCTCATTTATAAACCTCTAACTATATTCGACTTTCTTTATCTCAATTATCCACATAAATATCGGTTCCAAAATTATACTATGTTCGTGGCCTGCCATCCTACTCATCTTAGTTCCATTCTGATTTGTAACCTCCATACCTCTTTGTCGTGACAATATTAACTTCTAAATATCCTTAGGAACTTCTGTTACTCTTCATGTTTAAAGTATCCCCATAGTACTTTATGTTATAACCCATAACCTTCACTTTCCCTTGACCTGTATTACTTTGGGTTCTTCAGCTATTCTACTTAAATGACTTTACAAGATTTACCTTATCTTAACCAACTATTTGACTCTCTCAGTTTTCCTTCTTACTAAACCTCATTTACTTATAAGCTTCCTCTTTTCGTGTTCTCACATTTACTACTATCTCTGGGTTTTGGACCTCATAACTTATAACTAACCTATTGTCCACTAATGCTTTTCATATTTAAGATATTATATCAGGGTTGTTCTCTCTCTGGTGATTCTTCTTGATTGGCTAAGAAGTTCTGGGGCAAGGTATCTATACTAAGCCTGATTATATATACCTTTATACTAAAGCTATGTTCTTTATTACTATATTAAAACTGGTTATACTATTCTGGTTTACTCTTCTGCACCTTTGATTATTTTGCTAGCACGATCCAGTTATTGTCTTTTACACGACTTGTTCTTTATGCTAGGCTGTATTACTTGTAAATCTTATCTTTACCCGAGGTTCGTTTACGCATATTATACCTGGATGATTTATTCAGTGTGGCTAAGGCTATCACAAACCCATGGTGGTTTGGTTAACTTAAACTATGGCTAGCTACTTCTTAGAGATCACAAGAGTTAATACGTAATAGAACTTGGGTTCTAATCCAACACTGAGAGATCTCGCTGTGATATACTTTTATCATCGCCTACTAAGTATTTTTCTTATATTGTCATCTTACCTCGACAGTTATACTTTCAAATCTTATGGTTAGTGTTCCTTTCATCTTTTATTTTGCTTCATTCTATTTCTGAAACTTCTGTAATCTAATGGTTTGGTATCCTTCACCGGTTCATCTATTTTATGAGGGCAACTTTAAGGTGAAAATCATGGTCCATCTCTGCGGTCGTGATCTATCAAGAGTTGGGAGGGTGGGGATCGGTTCTGACGCCTTTCTAGTGGTGGTGATCTTATCAGCTACCCATGCTGTGGTTGTGTGCTCTGTTCATCTAAAAATCTAGGACTCCCATGTTTACTAGTTTCAGCACCCTCCTCTAAGTTACTTCTGTTAGGTACTATGTAAGTTGTCTCCTTTTTCAACTTCACTTTTTGATTCGCTTCCCGACTATCGATTATACTACCTCTTATTATGAACCTTCTCTAGAATCATGCTCTCTAAATACTTCATCATGTTGTTTTTATACCACTTTCTACTAGTTTCTGTTGCTTAACCCTCTTAAGTCTTTATTCTTTCTCAAAATCTTACTATATTCTATATGTTATTCCTCCTTATGAAATCTACTATGCTACTTAGATTTTCTTCTCATCTTAGTCATTTGAACTCCTTATATCTTTACCCCACTGGGAACTTCATCAACTATGATTACCTAAAACATCTCCACTATATTTTCTTGGTTTGGGTGCTACTATCTTCTATTTATTTCTCAATACAATGAGACTCCTATGAGTTATGTATTGTATTCCTGAGAGTCGCTCTCTCCAATTCAGCAATGGCTTCCAAATTTGGGCTCGACTTATTGTGACTCCGAGCTATTCTATCTCATGTTCCTAATCTATATTCCTTGAACTTCTTAAGTTTGGCTATCTAGCAGTTTCTTGACTCGTTTATCATGTCAAATACACGTATTTACTGGTTCTTCTCCTTACCGGGCTCTGAGTATAGGGGTGAATACTTGCTTTCTTTGGAGATCTGAAAAAAATACAGGTTTCTGATTGGGTGTTTATACACCTACTGGGTTCATTATTATTAAATAGAAGAGTTATCGCTCATACCGTCAAAATCTGCATCGACTACTCCAAGTCTTATAGTTTCTATAACTCCAATCAACTATGATGAGGTTTCCATTTACATCACTATCTCAAACCATATTATCCATTGTTACTATATACACTTTACTTTCTTATTGCTTCCCGTAGCTTTCCTTATTTTTTATTTTCATAACTTATTATTCAGTTCCATATTGTGTTTCCAAGATTAGTGATGACTTACTCTCATTGGCTACTTCCTAGTTTTCTACTCTTTCCTCTTGCTATAGGTTACAGCTACACCGTGTAATCTTACTGTTCATGCTGGTATTCCTTAATAACTTCTGATTGTCTCCCATCTCACAAATCTATTTTTTTTTAAATCTTCCAGAATCTCTATTAGCATTGGTCTGATCTATGGATTTCCGCAGATATTACTAACTCGTCCCTTTTCACTTGAGTCAGATTCTTTTATTTTTATCTTTTGAAACCTTCTTAGTTCTTATCCGGATGGTATATCATTTCAGGGCTTTCTGTTTCTTACTTAAGATAAATTCTCATTGAACTTACTTACAGTTATCTTTACCTAAGCTAGTATATGGTGGAATAGAAATCTACATCTCAGTTGGTGTCGGTGTCCTTGTTCTAAAACTTTGTGTCCTGGTAGAGTCTATTACTCATGTAAGACAGGTATGGGATAGACTCCGTCAAGAAAACTTCCTTACTGGAATCACTAGTTGGCGAGGATTTTGGTAAGTCAGATCTTATTTATATCTGTCTCTTCGGTTAATGTAACTAATCACTTCTCTTTACGTCTTTCATTTTACTCGTTCACGGATCTCGATTTGGGTATCCGAAACTTCTACATATTTTATGATAGCTTGGGTTTACTGGAAACTCCATTGACTAATCCTAATCTTTTAATTCTCTTCTTTTTCTGAATATTTTTGCTATTCGGGGGAAACTTTGCTATCTATAAGAGATGCTTATGGCTATTGGGTCTACCTGAAGGAGTTTTCTGATGAAAATGGAATCTTAGTAGAAAATAAGAAATTTACTCAGGTTTACTCAACATTTTACTGTTGTTCAGGCTTTCTATTTACTATTTACTACCATAAGTTCTGGTGTTTTCTTTATCATCTCATTTTGTATCTCTATCTCTTTACTGCCTCTGATTACTTAGATCATATGTACCTTATCCTTTTACTTTTCTTATAGATTTCTATTTATCATCTACTTTTGTATCTTTCCCACTTACTGTCTCTGGTTACTTGAACATCTAGGTATCTTTTCTTATTTTTCTTTCTAGCTTTCTTTTTCTCTTCCTACTATCCTGGGTGGGTATCCTTAGAACTTTACTATTTCTTATTGTTTCTTTACTTTTCTCATCTCTAGCTGATTAAACAACTATGCATATTTCCTTACTTCTTATAGCTTTCTCTTCCCACTCTCTAGGTAACCTTTCTTCGTACCATATTTTCTGGTTTTATAGCTAAATTTAAACTTCTACAGATAGTTCGGGATGATTAAAGAAGGATCTTCAAAGAATATAGTTATTTCTAAGGAAATATACTTAAATAGATCAGAAATTCTTACTAACCTATTTAGAGAACTTTGAGGACGTACTCTAGGATCGGATACTACGTATACAAGACCCCAGTACTCTGCCCATTGCAGTCACTGACTCCCTAGACCATGCTCTGATACTATCTTTGTAACATCCCCAATCCTGGAGATGCAACCGACATGGAATAGGCCGTACTATTCCCCTGAGCCTCCGTCTCTCTGACACTGCCAATCTCACTTATATACATACTTATACATGGGACCAATGCCCAACTCATCACCATAAATGCATAACACTTTTCTATATTAATTACTCAATTTTACAACACGTTAATAACTCTGATAGTGAACCATTTATAATGCGTTACATATATAATACATGACATTTCATTACTCTGACTGACTGGACTTTGTTTCTGACTCGACCTGGTGGATCAAATACCCTATTGACTGCCATCAGTATCCATCCTCCCGAGCTCGTCCTCCGAATGAACCTGAAAAACAAAGAAACTTGAAATGGGGGTGGTTAGATCATTTGAAAGATCTAAGTGAGTAGACAGTTTATAAAAAAAATACTAAAACGCTTTTGAAAACACATGGTTCTAAAATCCAACTTATCTCAAATTTATCTTTTCTGAAAATCTCTTTTATAAACTGAAACCAAATCATTCTTTCTGAGAAACTTTTCTAAAATATTCTTTTCTAGAAATCTCTTATAAACTATTTTTTCTGAAAACTTTATTTCCAGAAAAGCTTTCTCTGGAACTTTTCTTAAAACTATATCTGAAAACTGTTTCTAAAAACTGGTATTTGTCTCTGAAAACTTGACGTATAGGGGCGTTACGTATCACCGTCCCCCATACATCTAACTAGAGCCAGGAATGCAAATCCATGACTTTGGGGCGTTAAGTATCGTCGTCCCTCAAAGCATGCCACTCATATCCCTGAAACTAGTGGTCTTGGGGCGTTACATATCGCCATCCCCCAAGTCACTGAACTAGAACGAGGGGTCCAGATCTATGCTACCCTCCAAGCTCTGAAACTAGGATCTAGAGGCATATGTCATCCCTAGTCCTGTACTAGGATCTGAGGGCGTTACGTATCGTCGTCCCCCTAGTCATCTACATGTGCACATGTCATCCGTCAATTCCATGTATGTATCTAGTTACATACTGAGTTTGGTTTTTTCCCATGCCTCGAACACATAAAACTCATGTTTTGAAAACTTCTTTCTTCTAAATCATTTCTCAAAATATGCTTAATCAAAATATAATTGAAAATGAACTAAGCTAATGCCATAAATGCAAGAAAGTAAGTATGTCATGTAAAGTAATAAAATGAAAATCAACATAAAGAGAAAGTGTCCACTCACTTATTTGGAACTTACTGGGGATGCCTTGCAATAGTGGCGGAACCGTATCTCCTGGTGATAATTTTGCACGAGAGGAATCTTGGCACCATTACTTGCTACTTCAAAATGACAAAAAATTAAAGAAAGAAAATGATTTGTTTTTCTAAGGGATGGGGATGTTGGACAATTATGACCCATAGCATCACTATTTGTACAGAACATTGTGTTGTTGTACAAATTAACTATGTGTTAAGTTTTCTAAGGGGTCCCAAGATCAAAATACAAGCATGAAATACAAGTGAATACAACGACGAAGTTGCGGAATACTTACATCGAGCGGTTGAGCGACGAATTGGGCAACAAAAACGAAATCTGCTCACTGGTGGACTGCACTGCAGTGGGCTGCTGTGAACAGTGATTTGCGCCACTTATCTTCAAGATTTGAAGCTCCAAGCTTCATCATTTTGGTTCCCGGCTCATGGGTATATTTCCCTATCACCTTCGCATTGATCTCGGAGTGTGCTAGCACTCTTGTTTTGCCACAAAACACACTTGCTTCCCTCCATTTTGCTTCAAAACTCACGGTCAAACCAGTAAAGAAAAGAAGAAAAATGGCGTGAGAGAGATGAGCAATATTTTGGCTCCAAAATGAAAACCAACGTGAGAGAGAGAGAGTTGTTGAAAAAGTAAAGTGTATTAGGTGTTTTTAATTTCCAAAATAATAAAACCATATACCACTTTTCATTTGGAAAACGTCAAGCACTTAATGCTTCAACAACTTCCATCAATCACCATCAATCACATCAATCAATCTTGTCAAGTCACATCACTCAAAGTGACAAGTGATTTGACGCTTGATGCGACTAATGATTTGACGCTTGATTTGACGTGCCGCACTCGAATTCGAAATACGAATGCGCTCGCAAATAATCTTGGGCTCGGATTCGCTAATTCTAAATTAACGAATTTTCCGTCGCGTCGCAATTAAATGATTACGCCTAGCGAAATCACTATTCACGTCGCTAACGAATTAATTCAAAATTAATTCGCTCGCCCGAATTAAAATTTATTTTAATTCCGCGTCGAAATCCAATTTCCTTTAATATATCAAATATATTAATTAATCGATTAATTCCAAATTAATCGTTTGCTCTCTTTAAATGATATTTTATCCAGATAAAATATCTCCGCAATTAATCCCAGATTAATTTTCTCTCTCATCTTATTAATCCCAGATTAATAAAAGTGCGAGTCATACGTCATCGGTGAATCTTTGGGAAGCGACCCATGAGATCCCCGGATATGTTGGTAGTAAATACGGTCGTCGGAGTATCCGAATCACGTACGTACCAAAAACTACGTTCTACCGATTTACGAGACAAGGTCGACTCCTAGCAAAGCACCAAGTCTTCCCAATTCTCCGGACATATTCTTATAAGAATATTAAGATCTGTATCAAGCGTAGTATACCATTGTATTGTGTGTATCGGCCCAGTATCGGATAGTCACGTGCTAGGGCTGGGGCTGGATAAGTGTCTACCCTGTCCGAAGCACATATCGGATGTCTGGTAACATAGTCTCTATAATCGGATATTCATGACCTGGTCACAATATCCCGATTGGTTGCGCAACACTCAAGAGCACTAGTACCATATCCTGCGTGACATCATCTCCACTATGACTGAAGTGATACTTCCGTCTTGACATCACACCCAATACACTACGACTCTCTGATAAACCCAGAAGTGGTGTACGCAGAACCGGTTAAAGCCCTGTACCACCAAGACCAAAGTCTATCGATTATCGTAAGTATTAGCGATGTAAGTCTCAGGTTAAGACTATACACACCTACCTTGATTTCGGCCTCCTATAGACACATAGTCATAATACCAATGGGATTCCGAAGGTCTATCCAGAGCGAAGCTGTTTCCCATACCATCGGTGAAACACGACCTCCTATCGCACTTGCATAAGTATCCAATACTTATATATATGAGAACTATGCCGTTGTGCCCTCACAACGCGCACAAGTGCAATACTAGCCTATTCTGCATTATCGATGTCCTGTCTCGATAATACTCCGGCTAGGGATATTTAATGATTAATCCTTTGCCGACTGATACTGTCTCATATCATTCTCAATCCAGGAACTAATCATATGGACCTCTCTTCATTTATATATCTATGGTGATCTAATCACAAATGATGAGAGTGCAATTTCCTTGTCACATAGTTAATTTGCTACAACAACACAATGATCTGTGCAAATAGTGACACTATGGGTCATTTTGTCCAACAATCTCCCACTTGGCACAGAGCGAGTCACTCAAGTGTCCTACACGCGAACTATGAACGGTTCGCTCAAATTGCTGAGGAAAGATTTTCGTCAGCGGATTTGCTTGATTATCGTCTAACGCGATTTACACGATCATCACATCGCCACGATGTATGATCCGAACGAATCAGATGATATAGAAGTATATATCTGGATCGTCGATGAGACCATTAATTCTTTAGCCTGTGCTGACGCCTAGCTCAGCCGCTAACAGAACTATATCTAATCTAATTAGATTTATTATCGATCCAAATGGCTTCTATTGCTGCCTCAGCTGCAGCAATAATCCGCATTTGTTGTTTATTCGGCAACAGTTATCTTGCTAGGAAGATTTCCAGCTCACTGTCCCAGTGTTCAAACTTTTATAGTACCGTAGTATTTAATTGTTTGGAAACTTGCAGCAGTGATCCCAGTCACTTCAAGTTCTCCTTCTCCATAGTTTAAGACAACATCTTTAGTTCTCTCAGATACTAACAGATGTTCTTAATCTTTAATCCAGTGACTATCATTTGGATTGACCTGATCTTGACTCTATATGCTTGAAGCGTATGAGACACCAAATCAAGTACATTTTAAATGTACAATTTCCCAGAGAGTGTTAACAACTCCAAATCTATCCCAGTAGATCTTTATTCCTTGAATAAAGGTTGTTACTCCCCAGAATTCTACGGAGAATTTCTATTGAAAGCCAAGCTTTCAACAATAGCTTTATGGGAATTTCACTGTCAGTGCGCTCTCCCACTAACCTCCTTATATACACAAGAATTATTTCGTTTTGAGTCAAATCATAAACCATTATGATTATTTCAAAACGCCAGTTCCAAGAACCTTATGCTTGCTTCAATCCAAACATGGATCGAATAACCCGCAAACCTCGTTTGTTGGTTATACAAAATCGTCAGGATGTTGTAAACATCCTCCAAAAGGTTTCCTTTTCAGGAAAGCGATTTTGATCTGCAACTGACACATTTCATAAATGAAATATGCAGTTATCAACAAGCATCTTCAAAATGGATTTACCATGGCAACAGGTAAAAGGTTGAACCGTTATTAACACAATGTTGATAACGATACCTTTCCGTCAAAAGCCCAGCTTTGTACGTTGGTATGTTGCCTTCCATGTATGTCTTCCTTGAAGACGTTTAATGCACCAATAGGCACAATGCCTTGTGGTACAACAACTAGTATCCAAAATAGTTGTTATACATGGAATCCATTTCGGACTCATGGCACTTTGCCAAAATAGGGAGTCGATACCTCGTATCACTTCCTTGTACGTAGTCGGTTGGTATTCCTCAATAAGATTTACATCTTTATGAGGTTAGATCAGAAACCCATACCCTAGGTTGTATTCTGACTCTATCCGATCTACCCAGTTCTTGTGTATTCGAAGATTAATGGTACAGATTCATCATTGATGAACTGTTTGTGTTCCATTAAGGACTTCGTGCCTTGAATAGTATTACTCGGATTTTCATCGAGTATCACTATCCTCCCACTGACCACTGCATATCGGTATTCCTCTCAGGAAAACCGCATGGTGAGCAACAATCATATTGTTCTCATGTGAGATTTACAAGTACTATACTTAAGGTTTCCCTTAGGATAACCTATATTGGCACTTATCCAATTTGGGTTCTTAGTTTGGTATCATCCAAACGTTATGTCTGGCATACCCAAATTATCAGGAATGAGAAACCCCGTTTCTTTCCTGTTCATATCCTATATGATATCTGTCAAACAGATTTATATGGAACCTTATTCTAAATAAGTTTTGCACTGTTAATACATATCCTATTGAAGGAAACAGTAGCTCAGAGCGACTCGTGGTAAACCTTATCATGTCCAACAAAATTCGGTTTTAGTTCGGACACACCGTCTAACTGACGTGTCTCGAGAGGAGTCCTCATATGAAAGAATACTGTACTCTTTCATATACGTATGAAACTTACTGCTTAAGTATTTTCCATTACGGTCTTACCGCGACGGTATAATACTATAGCCGATCTGTTTATCTACTTCATGTCGAAACTCTAAAAGTTTCTGAATTGTGTTCTTCAAAAGAAACACATAACCATAACGTGATGCCACATCCGTTAAGGTCACGAAATATTCATGTTCACATCTAGCCTAGCTAGATATGGGCCCACTAACTTCACCATGAATAGGGCTAACAGATCGGTGGCACTTACACTATTACCAAGTAAATAGTGTTTTAGGCACTTTACCTAACAAACTAGATTCGTAAACTTTATTTGAATAGTCAAACCAGTCCTAGTACCCACTCTTCAAAAGTGCAGATATACGAGTCTTGTTTAATTCTGTCCTAGACAACAATGCCACAAATAAGTCTCTACTTGATCAAATCAATTTGAGCTATTTATTTGTCATTTTATATGTTTTGAGATTTTAATTATATTCAAAATATAAATTCTGTTATTCACATCTAATGTGTTTATCTCAGTATCATCTTTATATAATGAAACACTTAGTGTTCTAGAATATAAAGGTTTATCCACAATGGATTAAACACTGATATAGAGATAATGTCTCTAGTCAAACTAGTTACATTATAACAGTTCCTAATTTAAGTACACACCCAAAGGGTAGTTCCTAAACTTAGGTATCTACGGTCGAAACAGCGACTTTCGTCCCGTTTCCTATTCGCAGAGCAATCTCAGTTTGAAGTCAGTATCCTGCTCAAAGCAGATTCTGAACATCAATACATATATTTTATGTACCACACTAAGTATTTAAAATCTAATTTCAATACTAGTTGTGAACATAACTTTGACAAACATTTTTAAAGTCAGAGCCTTGTCCTTTCTTTAATTCCTTCGTGTCTGCCATATCCAAATGGTAGTCATTTTGGTATATGTCAATTATCTTTTCAATATTTCACAAACCTTTGGCCAAGCCTTGGGTTTTAGAATATCGAAATGATGTGCACCTTGTGCAACTTGCCCAATTGCAAACTTTGACTTTAACATAGATTTATTGTCAAGTATATTAAATTAAGCACTAAAGTCATCATCACATAAATCTTCCAAAGATTTTATGCTCTACTTATTTCCTTAATTATGGGCCTAGATATAACAAGTTATTTTATCCAATAAAGTAACCTATTATTAATTCCCAATGAAAATTAAATAATTTAAATATTCAACTTTTCAATTTTATCTTGATTACAATAGTCCAACTATTTAATCAACGATTAGTGGTACTATATATATTATAATGATTATAATAGTCCAACTATATAATCAAATATAATTCAAATTAATTAACCTCAATTACATTGATTACTATAATCCAATTATAAAATCAATTGTAAACTGAAATTAATTAATTCAAATATATTGATTAATATAATCCAATTATATATAATCAAGTATAATACAGTCCAACTGTTTATTAAAACAATAATTTAAATATTAGTCCAACTAACATTTAATATTACGACGAAATAATTTGAATGAGCGCGTATAGCGAGTAATTGAACGAATATTGCAAATTCAATACTTGCCTCCCACTATTTTTCGTCTAGCCTCTAACCCTCTTTCGAGTACTCGGGAAACCGTGTTTCCTAGTGGGCTAGGATCCCGTTAAAGTATCACACAATCTTGACTTTGGCCAACAAATTGTATAATAATTAACTAGGTAGATCTCGAAGATCAATTGGATCTCATCCAACTCCTAGATCCAGTAGGTGGACATCCAAGTCCCAAACATATATCTAATATATGCCTATATATCGAATATATACCCTAACCTTTTTCCTCTGAATCAACTAGGCCTTGGCTTTGGCACAACAAACCTAATGATCCCAGTCAAGCGCGGACCCATTGACATGGAAGCTTCGTAATCAATGTCGATGGACAAGAAGTGGTCTTGACTTTGGCCAACAAACCACAACTTGGATATGACACCGATATGGAACAAAGCCTCGTGATTAAAACACATCTTCGACGGACAAGGGCTTGACTTGGCCAACTACCCCTGCCATCTCGGATCTTGAGCAAGAATCACTCAATGGAAGGAAAATAAACGCTTGATATTTGACGAGGGTTTTTCGCGTGCAAATTGGCTACCAATTTAATTATCTTTGTTAAGGTCTCATCATCATACACCCTTAAACATGCATTCTAAATACATAATAAAGCGAGTATGAAAATAAATAATAATGATATGCGGATGGATACTTAACACATTGATCCTAGATCAAATCTCTCCCTTTCTCACTCAAGCTAGCACTTGTATTACTTCTACCCGTTACACTACACTTCTAAAGAAACCTCATTTACATGGAGGGGAATAGGTGAGAAGAGAATACAAAGAGAATGAAGGTGATAAGGCTGGACACGCAGGTCCAATTTAATAAATCGAATTTATTACAACAATTTCCAAAATTGCCCACCAATCTAATATCCATCCGATATACATTATTCATGCATCACAACCATGTATTCACTCATATAAGCATGCTATCAATCAATCTAATCAAATTAATTAATCTGATAATTAAGTGATAATCCAATGTTCAAACAACGATTTGATTTTGTTCGAGTCAAACTCGTTTTTGCGAATAAGTACTTAAAGTACGAATTCCGGAATTAAATTAAACTACATAATTAAATCCAATTCAATTTGTATTTAATTCTAATTCACTATTTAATTCCAAATTAAATATCACACTTTATTAATAAACCTTTTACGACTTAAATTCCAAATTTAATCGTTATGGGTCTCAAAGACTGATTAATATCCAATATTAATTTAATTAAAGTCTAATGGGCTTTTAATTAATTTCTTAAGGCGTGGACTTTTGGTCAACTCGAGTCAAACCGAATAACCAAAATCCAATCCGGGAGTTACCCACCATAAAAGCCTAAAAATCAATCTTGGCCCATTAGGCCCAATTAAACTTTAAAGGTCCAATAGTCGCATTTGGGCTTTATGGATGCGGTTTTGGGCCCAATTGGATCCAACCAATTTTGCCTAAACCCAACTTTGTACAACAAAGCCCAACAAGCCCAATTACAACAATTTAAGCTCAATTTCCAAAATTAGCTCAATTAATTAAATTACACAAATCCAATTTCGCAATTTAATTACCTAAAGTGTATATCATGATTAATCACCCAAATTAACATTTCTAAAACATCAATTCATACAATTAATCATGCTCATTTTCATCATCACATGTCCAACACATTTTGATTAAAATCAAACCCATATACATGCTACATTAAGTCTCGGCCAAGGAGAGGATTTTATATCCGATTTGGTTTCAATCCAATTAATCCCACAATCGACATTAAATCAACATCCTAATTGATTCTAACTCATCCAATGAATTAAAAATCAAAATTCCAAGACTTTAGGGCTAAGATACTATTCGGCCAACATAAGCATTTTGGGGAAATTTGTTCCAAACAATATTTAATCAAATTGATCCAACCAATCATCAATTAAAATACATTCAAGCATACTTTATCATCCAATTTCATAATTGCATGCTTAAATCAATTTTACCCAATTTCATACTTTATAACATTCTTGGCAATTTGGGGATTTTACATCCGATTCGAATTCAATCCAATTAATTCCGCAATCGACATTAAATCATCATCCCAAATGATTTCCAACACATCCAATTGTCAAAAATCAAAATTCCAAGACATTAAAATCATTATCATTTTCGGCCAACACTTCAATTTGGGGAAAATATGATCCAATCAAAATTTCTTGAATTTGACCCAATCAATCTTCAATTCAAACACAATTAAGCATACAAATCCATCCAATTTAATTTATCATGCTCAAATTCAAGTTTGCCCAAATTTTAGCCCTAACATTTTTCATGCTTTTAACCCAAGCTCTTGATGCCATTGTTAAGTTTTCTAAGGGGTCCCAAGATCAAAATACAAGCATGAAATACAAGTGAATACAACGACGAAGTTGCGGAATACTTACATCGAGCGGTTGAGCGACGAATTGGGCAACAAAAACGAAATCTGCTCACTGGTGGACTGCACTGCAGTGGGCTGCTGTGAACAGTGATTTGCGCCCCTTATCTTCAAGATTTGAAGCTCCAAGCTTCATCATTTTGGTTCCCGGCTCATGGGTATATTTCCCTATCACCTTCGTATTGATCTCGGAGTGTGCTAGCACTCTTGTTTTGCCACAAAACACACTTGCTTCCCTCCATTTTGCTTCAAAACTCACGGTCAAACCAGTAAAGAAAAGAAGAAAAATGGCGTGAGAGAGATGAGCAATATTTTGGCTCCAAAATGAAAACCAACGTGAGAGAGAGAGAGTTGTTGAAAAAGTAAAGTGTATTAGGTGTTTTTAATTTCCAAAATAATAAAACCATATACCACTTTTCATTTGGAAAAAGTCAAGCACTTAATGCTTCAACAACTTCCATCAATCACCATCAATCACATCAATCAATCTTGTCAAGTCACATCACTCAAAGTGACAAGTGATTTGACGCTTGATGCGACTAATGATTTGACGCTTGATTTGACGTGCCGCACTCGAATTCGAAATACGAATGCGCTCGCAAATAATCTCGGGCTCGGATTCGCTAATTCTAAATTAACGAATTTTCCGTCGCGTCGCAATTAAATGATTACGCCTAGCGAAATCACTATTCACATCGCTAACAAATTAATTCAAAATTAATTCGCTCGCCCGAATTAAAATTTATTTTAATTCCGCGTCGAAATCCAATTTCCTTTAATATATCAAATATATTAATTAATCGATTAATTCCAAATTAATCGTTTGCTCTCTTTAAATGATATTTTATCCCAGATAAAATATCTCCGCAATTAATCCCAGATTAATTTTCTCTCTCATCATATTAATCCCAGATTAATAAAAGTGCGAGTCATACGTCATCGGTGAATCTTTGGGAAGCGACCCATGAGATCCCCGGATATGTTGGTAGTAAATACGGTCGTCGGAGTATCCGAATCACGTACGTACCAAGTACTACGTTCTACCGATTTACGAGACAAGGTCGACTCCTAGCAAAGCACCAAGTCTTCCCAATTCTCCGGACATATTCTTATAAGAATATTAAGATCTGTATCAAGAGTAGTATACCATTGTATTGTGTGTATCGGCCCAGTATCAGATAGTCACGTGCTAGGGATGGGGCTGGATAAGTGTCTACCCCGTCCGAAGCACATATCGGATGTCTGGTAACATAGTCTCTATAATCGGATATTCATGACCTGGTCATAATATCCCGATTGGTTGCGCAACACTCAAGAGCACTAGTACCGTATCCTGCGTGACATCATCTCCACTATGACTGAAGTGATACTTCCGTCTTGACATCACACCCAATACACTACGACTCTCTGATAAACCCAGAAGTGGTGTACGCAGAACCGGTTAAAGCCCTGTACCACCAAGACCAAAGTCTATCGATTATCGTAAGTATTAGCGATGTAAGTCTCAGGTTAAGACTATACACACCTACCTTGATTTCGGCCTCCCATAGACACATAGTCATAATACCAATGGGATTCCGAAGGGTCTATCCAGAGCGAAGCTGTTTCCCGTACCATCGGTGAAACACGACCTCTTATCGCACTTGCATAAGTATCCAATACTTATATATATGAGAACTATGCCGTTGTGCCCTCACAACGCGCACAAGTGCAATACTAGCCTATTCTGCATTATCGATGTCCTGTCTCGATAATACTCCGGCTAGGGATATTTAATGATTAATCCTTCGCGGACTGATACTGTCTCATATCATTCTCAATCCAGGAACTAATCATATGGACCTCTCTTCATTTATATATCTATGGTGATCTAATCACAAATGATGAGAGTGAAATTTCCTTGTCACATAGTTAATTTGCTACAACAACACAATGATCTGTGCAAATAGTGACGCTATGGGTCATTTTGTCCAACACTATGTGACAAAGGAAATTTATCTTTTATCATTTGTAATTAGATTATCGAGATATATAAATGATAAAAGTCCATATGATTAGTTCTGGATTGATAAGATATGAGACAGTATCAATCCATGAAGGTTTAATCATTAAAACATCCCTAGTCGAAGTATTATCGAGATTGGACATCGATAATGCGGAATAGACTAGTATTAAACTTGTGCGTGTTGTGGGAGCATAACAACATAGTTCTCATATATTTAAGTATTGGATACTTATGCAAGTGTAATAGAAGGTTGTGTTTACCGATGGTACGGGGAACAGCTTCGCTCTGGATAGACCCCTCGGAATTCCATTGGTAGTATGACTATGTGTCTATGGAAGTCCGAATCATGGTAGGTGTATTTGGTCTTAACCTGAGACTTGCACCGCTAATACTTGCGACAATCAATATACTTTGGTTTTGGTCATCCAGGGCTTTAATAGGTTCTGTGTACGCCTCTTCTGGGTATATTGAGAATCGTAGTGTATTGGGTGTGATGTCAAGAAAGAAGTATCACTCTAGTCATATGGAGATGATGATCACGCAGGATACGGAACTAGTACTCTTTAGTACTACAGTCATCGGGATAATATGACTAGGTCATGATTTTCTGATTGTATAGACTAGTTACCAGAGATCCGATATTTTCTTCGTACGGGGCAGCCATAATTCCAGCCCCAGGCCTAGCACGTGACATCCGATACTGGATCGCAATACGCTATACTACGTATACTACGCCTGATATAGATTACATATTCCTTTAAGAATATTTCTGGAGAATTGGGTAGGCACGGTGCTTTGCTAGAAGCCAACCATGTCTTGTAAATCGGTAATAACATAGTACTAGGTACGTACATGTTCTGATAGTCCGACGACCGGATTTACTGCCAACATATCCGGGGATCTCATGGGTCGCTTCCCGAAAATTCACCGATGACGTATGACTCGCACATAATTAATCTGGGATTAATTATAATAGAGAAAAAATTAATCTAGGATTAATTACGGAGATATTTTATCTGGGATAAAATAATATTTAAAGAGAGAACAATTAATTTGGAATTAATCGATAAAATAATATATTCGATATATTAAACGAAATTAGATTTTGATGCAGAATTAAAATTAGATTTTAATTCGGGCGAACGAGTTAATTTGGAATTAATTCGCTAGCGACGTGAATAGTAATTTTACTAAGCATAATTATTTAATTAAATTTGATTTAATTACGTTATAACGAAAAATTCGTTAATTCGGAATTAGTGAACCCGAGCCCGGGAGTGTTTGCGGGCCCACTCGCATTTCGAATGAAGTGGGGCCCACAAGTCACATCACGCGTCACATCATTAGTCATTCAAGTGATGGAGGTCTTGTCACCTTTTTGGTGATTGACACCTTGTCATCTTTGATTGATGGAAGTAGTTGAAGACTTTAAAGTCTTGTACCAAATTTTGAATTTGGTAATTGGTATTAGTTTTGGAAAACAAATACACAACACACACTTCTTCTCTCATTCTTCCTCCTCACGGCATTGGGTTCCAATTTTCTCTCAATTTCTCTCATGGCCGAGAGTTACAAGGAGCAAATGGAAATTTTGTGGCAAAATTTCTTAGGTGCTAGCACATTAAAGGAGTCCTACAAAGGTGATAGGGAAACCCATTCATGAGCATGGAATCTCAAAACAAAGCTTGGAGCTTGGAGCACACAAATGGGACCTTGGCCGAAACTTGTAGCACAAAAGAGGAGCTTGGCCGAGAGCTTCAATGGAGCAAGGAAAAGTTTTGTGTTTATCGCATCGCAAAACTGATCAAAGTGAGTATTTCTGCAACTTTACTTTGATGTATTCACATGTTTTCATTGCTTAATTGATCTTGGGATGAATTAGAAAACCCAACAATGGTATCAGAGCCTTGATTAAGCATGAAATTGAATTAGGGTAAAATTTGGGTAAAATTGATTTGAGCATGATTTGATGAAATTGATTGTTTGAATATGCTTGAATGATGATAACTTAGAGTTTTCATGATCAATTTGATGAAAATTGAATTGGATTAATTTGTCCCCAAATGCTTGGCTTGGCCGAAAGTGTGGTACCCTAAACTCATGGTAATTTTTTTTTTGATCATTGGATGAGTTGGAAGACATGGGATAAATTGATTTGAGATTTAATTGAATTGAAATCGAAATCGATTTTGAAAAACCCCTAATTACCGTGAGCTAAAGAATGGAAATGATATGATTTTCGATTCAATAATGTTGGACATGTGTTGATGATGATTAGCATGATTAATTAGTGTAATTGGTATTTTGGAAATGTTAATTTGACTAATTAATTATGGCTAAAGCACTTTAGTTAATTAAATTGTGAAATTTGGAATTTTAGATTTTAATTAGTTGGGCTAAATTTGGAATTGGGCTTGAAAAGTTGTATTTGGGCTTAATAGGCTTGGTTGGGCCAAGTTTGGTTTAGGTTAATTGGTTGGATCCAATTGGGCCCAAAACCATATCCATAAAGTCCAAATATAATTAAAATGGACCTTTAAAATTTTAATTGGGCCTAAATTGATTTTTGGCAAAGGGTGATTCCTTATTGGGCTTTGGTTGCCAAAGTTCATGCCTTATGAATTAATTGAAAGCCCATTGGACTTTAATTAAATTGACATTGGATGTTATTTGGGCTTTGAGACCCGTAAAGATTAGATTTAGAATCTATGTCGCAAAGGCTCATTAAAAAGTGTAATTAATTAATTTGGAATTAAATAAAGAATTAGTATTGAATACAAATTAAATTGGATTTAATGTTGTAGTTTAATATAATTCAAGAATTCATACTTTGAGTACTTATTCTTAAAACGAGTTTGACTCGCGCAAATCAAATCGTTGTTTGAACATTGGATGGTCATTAATTTCAGATTAATTAATTGGATTAGATTGATTGATAACATGCTTTGTGTGAATACATGGATGTGATGTATGAATAATGTATATCGGATGGATATTAGATGGGTGAGGGCAATTTTGGAAATTGTTGTAATAAATTTAGAATTTATTAAATTGGACCTGCGTGTCCAGCCTATTACCTCTTGACTCTTTGTATTTCTCTTCTCACCTATTCCCCTCAATGTAAATGAGGTTTCTTTAGAAGTGTTATGTAATTGGGTAGAAGTAAGATTTGTGCTAGCGGGAGAGAGGAAATGGAGAGATTTGTTCTAAGAACAAGTTGTTTTAAATATCCATCCATATATCATTATTAATTTATTTATCGCGCCTTATTATGCTTTTAGAATGCATGTTTAAGGGTGTATGATGAGACCTTAACAAAGATAATTAATTGGTTGCCAATTACGCGAAAAACCCTCAACAGATATTAAGTGTTTTTCCTTCCATTGAATGATTCATTCTCAAGATCTAAGATTGGCACTGGTTTGTTGGCCAAAGTCAAGACCTTTGTCTATCGCAGATGTGTTTGAATCATGAAGGCTTTGTTCCATATCGCATGTCTTGTCCAAGTTGTGATTTGTTGGCCAAAGTCAAGATCACTTCTTGTCCATCGACATCGATTACAAAGCTTTCCAAAGTCAATGGGTCCCGCTTAACTGGAATCATTAAATTTTTTGTGCCAAAGCCAAGGCTTAATTGATTCAGAGGAAAAAGGTTAGGAAATATATTGGATATATTGGCATATATTAGATATGTGTTTCAGATTTGGATATCCACCTACTGGATCTAGGAATTGGATGAGATCCAATTGATCTTAGAGATCTACCTAGTTAAATATCATACAATTTGTTGGCCAAAGTCAAGGTTGTGTGTTATTTAAAGGGATCCTAGCCCACTAGGAAACAAGGTTTCCCGAGTACTCAATAGAGTGTTAGAGGCTCGCCGAAAAATAGTGGGAGGCAAGTATTAAATTTATAATTTCGTCTAGATACTTGCCAATACGCGCTCATTTTAATTTTTCGTCATTAATTAAATATATATTAGTTGGACTAATATTTAATCGTTGTTTTAAATTAAACAGTTGGACTGTATTCAAACTACTTTAAATTATAGTTGATTATATAATTGGATTATAGTAATCAATATATTTGAATTTAACCAATCAAATTATAGTTGATTATATAGTTAGACTATAGTAATCATTATATTCAATAGTACCTGAAATCGTTGATTGGATAGTTGGACTATAGCAATCGAGATAAATGAAAGATTAGCATTTAAAACATCAACCTAGGTAAAAATGTTTTTAAATGGCTTTAATTTTCAAATTGAGAATAAAACCTCAGGATAGTCCAGGGAACTAAGAAGTTATTCTATTTGATAGAATTACATCTCGGGCCTAAGCCCGGAGTTGAACAAATAGTAGCACATGATCTTTGGAAGATTCATGTAATGATAACTTTAGTGCTCAATCCATTATAAATAATGCAATGACACTTTAATTTCGTTGTCAAAATTAAGGATTAGATCCTTATACCATGATGATGAAATTAAATATCTTCATAGATCTAATCTTATATCTTAGAAGTACAAATTGTAAAAATAAGTTCTTTAGCTCGTGTATGTCAGAGGGTACATCTGTCGAGCACTAGGTGTCGCAGATGATTACTGACATCGATCAGCTAGGTTAGCTGGGCATTACCTACATGGCCGAGACTACCAAGGATTTGATCTTATAGTCTCTACTCGAAAGCTGGGGCAGGTTCATTGTGAACCAAAAGTAAACTCTTGGAGAGTTGATGGCTATGCTCAAGGAGGCAGAGCCAGAGCTTCTAAAATGGGCAAAGGAAAAATCATCACAGTCTTCTAGGAAGACAAATGACATATCTAAAGATGTCTGCCTAAACTGTGGCAAACGGGGTCACTGGAAGCGTGACTTCCGTATGGACAAGGCAGACATGAAGGAAGTGAAGAGGGGCAATGCTCCGGCTTCAAGTATGTTTGTCATAAACATGTTCACTATTAGTTTCAAAATTGGATTTTTGATACTAGATGTGGTACATAGATATGTACTGATGTGCGGAATCTGCTGATTAGCAGGATACTGACTTCAGTTGAGATTTATCTGCAAGTCAGAAATGGGACGAAAGTCGTTGTTTTAACCATAGAAACCTAAGTTTAGGAACTACCCTTTGGGTGTATACTTAAATTAGGAAACTGTTATAATGTAACTAGTTTGACTAGAAACATTATCTCTATATCAGAGTATAACTCGTTGCGGGTATACCTTTATATTCTAGAACACTAAAGTGTTTTATTTTATAAAGATGATATTGAGATATACACATTAGATGTGAATAACAGTATTTATATTTTGAATAAAAATGAATCGCATACATATGACATGACAAACAAATAGCTCAAACTGATTTGATCAGATGAGACTTATTTGTGGCATTGTTATCTGGGACACATTAAACAAGACTCGTATATCCACACTGTTGACGGTGGATTTCGGTCTCAGGGGCAATAAGGGTTTTTTACTCCCGAGACAATCCTCCTCCAACTGTGAATTTGTTTTGTTTATGGGAAACCAAAAGCAAATTTGGCAAAAGATAGATAAATACACCAATCAACAAAGAGGTTTAACGTGGTTCGGTGGATCAGATCCAGCCTATATCCCCGGGCACAGAACGGACGATATTTTTATTACTGAGATATGCTTCTTTGATATCTCTTGTGTTTTACAAGTCTGATCCCAATGATCTTGATATTGATATTGATTCTGATCTTGATCTTTATCTCCCTTCCCTTACGCACACTCTACCATCCTATTTATAATAGTGTAGAAATCAGATTCCTTCTCCTACAAGAATTTCCTAGTTGAAACAATTTCTCTTTCCCATAAGGATTCCTAGTCAAAAACTACATTCACTTCCTTTATCCTACTAGGACATTGACTTACTAGTTTACCACATGAAAGTAGGATAACTTATTATCTTGTCCGTAAAAATAGGATGCCTTATCTTCTGGAGCTCGTCTCACCATATGCTCGGTCTTCATGAGGTCGGTCATGATGGTCATTTAAGTTGAGAATGCTGCTACCGATCTAACAATGCTCGGTCATCCTAACCAAAGTGGTCGGTCACCTATCATCAAGTGTTCGGTCTATACCTGTTGGCTTTATAACACTCATATGCTCGGGTCGGCATTAATGATTTCGACCGAGAAGGGAATTACCCTTTTTACCCCTGCCGTACTCCTTAAATAACATAGGTCATGAAAACACCATCAACACACACTTTTGAAGAGTGGATACTAGGACAGATTTGATCCTATTCACATGATGTCTACGAATCTAGTTTATTGGGCAAAGTGCCTAAAACACATTTTACTTGGTAAAAGCGTAAGTGCCACCGATCTGTTAGCCCTCATTCATAGTGACGTAAGTAGGCCCATATCTAGCTAGGCTAGAGGTGGATATGAATACTTCGTAACCTTTACGGATGTGGCATCGCGTTATGTTTATGTGTTTCTTTTGAAACATAAATCGAAACTTTTGATAAAATCAAAGAGTTTTGACACGAAGTAGACAGACAGATCGGCTAGAGTATTAATACATCACGGTTAGACCATGATGAAAATACTTAAGCAATAAGTTTTTCAAATTACTTGAAAGAGTATAGTATTCTTTCAAAGTGGACTAATCCCGGAACACCTCATTTGAGCGGTGTGTCCGAAAGGAGAAACCGAATTTTATTGGACATAATAAGGTTAATTATGAGTCGCTCTGAGCTACCATTTTCCTTCTAGGGATACGCATTTAATAGTGTAACACTTATTTTGAATAAGGTTCCATGAAAATCTGTTAGACAGACTTTATATTAGATATGAACATGAAAGAAACTGGGTTTTCTCATTCCTGAAGATTTGGGAATGCTGGGCATATGTTGGGATGATACCAAACTAGAACCCAAATCAGATAAGTGCCTAATTGTAGGTTATCCTAGGGAAACCAAAGTATAGTACTTATATAACTCACTAGAGAACAATGTAATTGTTGCTCGTCATGCGGTTTTCCAAAGAGGAATACCTATATGCAGTGGTAAGTGGGAGGAAAGTAAAACTCGATGAAAATCAGAATAATACTGTTCCAGGCACCGATTCCTTAATGGAACACAAACAGTTCATTAAGGATGAATCTGTACCACAATCTTCGAATACATAAGAACCGCGTAAGTCGGAGAGAGTCAGAAAACAACCTGGGAGGTATGGGTTTCTGATCTCACCTAATGAAGATGTCAATCTTATTGAGGAAGACAAACCGACTACGTATGAGGAAGTGATACAAGGTATTGACTCCCTATTATGGCAAAGTGCTATGAAGTCTGAAATGGATTCCATATATACCAACCATGTTTAGACACTAGTTGATGTACCGGAAGGCATTGTGCGTATTGGTACTATATAAGTCTTCAAGGAAGACATATATGGATGGCAACATACAACGTACTAAGCTAGGCTTGTAGCGAAAAGGTATCGTTATCAACATTGTGTCGATTACGACGTAACCTTTTACTTGTTGCCATGGTTATATCCATTTGGATAATGCTTGCTAATGATGCATGTTTCATTTATGAAATATGGCAGCTGAACGTCAAAACGCTTTCCTTAAACGGAAACCTTTTGGAGGATGTTTACAACATCCTGAAGATTTTGTCGTACCAAAACAAGCAAACAAGGTTTACGGGTTAATCGATCCATTTATGGATTGGAGTAAGCATTGCATTCTTGTAACTATCGTTTTGATGTAATCATAATGGTATATGATTTAATTCAAAACGAAAATGATTCTTGTGTATATAAGGAGGTTAGTGGGAGCACACTAAAAGTGATCGTCCTATAAAATGATGATGTATCATTTCTTGGAAATGACATTCCCGTAATACAATCGGTGAAAGCTTAGCTTTCATGAAAAATTCTCCGTAGAATTCTTGGGAGAAACAACCTTTATTCTAGGAATAAGGATCTACTGGGATAGATCTAAAAGTTGTTGGCACTCTCTGAGAATTCGTACATTGAAAGAAATGTACGTGACCTGGTGTCTCATATGCTTTGAGCATATGTAGTTACAATCAGGCCGATCCAGATGATAGTTATTGGATTGATATTAAGAACATCCTTACGTATCTTAGATGATCTAAGGATGTTTTCTTAAGCTATGGAGAATGAGAACTTGAAGTGACTAGGTTCACTGTTACAAGTTTCCTAACCGATAAAGACGATTGTAAGTCGCAATAAATGTACTATATAGTTTGAATAACGGAACAGTGAGCTGGAAATCTTCAGAGCAAGATACTATTGCCAATAAACAACAAAAGTGGAATATTGCTGCAGCTGAGGCAGCAATAGAAGCACTTTGGATCTTTATAATCTTAATTGGACTAGATGTAGTTCTGTTAGCAGCTGAGCTCGGCTACAACACAGGCTAAAGAATTAATGGTCTCATCAACGATCCAAGAATATACTTCAACAATTCATCTGATTCGTTCGGATCATACATCGTGGCGATGTGATGATCGAATAAATCGCATCAGATGATAACTCTGTAAATCCGCTGACGAAAGCATTTTTCTCAGCAGAAGTTTGAGCGAACCGTACATAGTTCAGGTGTAGGACACTTGAGTGATTGGCTATAGGCCAACTGGGAGATTGTTGGACAATTATGACCCATAGCATCACTTTTTGTACAGAACATTATGTTGTTGCACAAATTAACTATGTGACAAAGGAAATTGCTCTTTTATCATTTGTAATTAGATTACCGGGATATATAAATGATAAAAGTCCATATGATTAGTTCCGGATTGATAAGATATGAGACAGTATCAATCCATGAAGGTTTAATCATTAAAACATCCATAGTCGGAGTATTATCGAGATTGGACATCGATAATGCGGAATAGACTAGTATTATACTTGTACATGTTATAGGAGCATAACGGCATAGTTCTCATAAATTTAAGTATTGGATACTTATGCAAGTGTAATAGAAGGTTGTGTTTACCGATGGTACGGGAACAGCTTCGCTCTAGATAGACCCCTCATAATTCCATTTGTAGTATGACTATGTGTCTATGGAAGTCCGAATTAGGGTATGTGTATTTGGTCTTAACCTGAGACTTGCACTGCTAATACTTGTGACAATCAATATACTTTGGTTTTGGTCGTCCAGGGCTTTAACAGGTTCTGTGTACTCCTCTTATGGGTATATTGAGATGATGATCACGCAGGATACGGAACTAGTACTTTTTAGTACTGCAGTCATCGGGATAATATGACTAGGTCATGATTATCCGATTATAGAGACTAGTTACCAGAGATCCGATATGTGCTTCGTACGAGGCAGACACAATTCCAGCCCCAGGCCTAGCACGTGACATCTGATACTGGATCGCAATACACTATACTACGTATACTACGCCTGAAATAGATTACATTTTCGTTTAAGAATATTTCTGGAGAATTGGGTAGGCACGGTGCTTTGCTAGAAGCCAACCATGTTTTGTAAATCGGTAATAATGTAGTACTAGGTACGTACGTGTTTCGATAGTCAGACGACCGGATTTACTGCCAACATATCCGGGGATCTCATGGGTCGCTTCCCGAAGATTCACCGATGACGTATGACTCACACATAATTAATCTGGGATTTATTATAACAGAGAGAAAATTAATCTAGGATTAATTACGGAGATATTTTATCTGGGATAAAATACTATTTAAAGAGCGAGAACGATTAATTTGGAATTAATCGATAAAATAATATATTCGATATATTAAAGGAAATTAGATTTCGATGCGGAATTAAAATTAGATTTTAATTCGGGCGAACGAGTTAATTTGGAATTAATTCGCTAGAGATGTGAATAGTAATTTTGCTAGGCATAATTATTTAATTAAATTTGATTTAATTACGTCGCAACGAAAAATTCATTAATTCGGAATTAGCGAACCCGACCCCGGGAGTGTTTGCGGGCCCACTCGTATTTCGAATCAAGTGGGGCCCACAAGTCACATCACGTGTCACATCATTAGTCATTCAAGCAAAGAGAAATTTTGTGGCAAAATTTCTTATGTGCTAGCACACTAAAGGAGTCCTACAAATGTGATAGGGAAACCCATTCATGAGCATGGAATCTCAAAACAAAGCTTGGAGCTTGGAGCACACAAATGGGACCTTGGACGAAACTTGGAGCACAAAAGAGGAGCTTGGCCGAGAGCTTCAATGGATCAAGGAAAAGTTTTGTGTTCATCGCATCGCAAAGCCGATCAAAGTGAGTATTTTCGCAACTTTACTTTGATGTATTCACATGTTTTCATTGCTTAATTGATCTTGGGATGACTTAGAAAACCCAACAGGGGAAGCTTCTCACGTTTTTTTTGCTTGAAGAGGAAGATGGATGAATAGTACTCAATATATAGGGCATAAGAATGATCTTTCTTTGCAAATGAGTGTCTAGGGAGAGGCCACATCACCTCAATTCTAGTATTTTCCTCCAATTTTAATTTGGGAAAATATTCAACGCGGATGTTATAGGTCTCGGTCTTAGTTTTCCGACGATATAAAATTTATAAAAATCGGAGTTTTTATGAGAAAGTTATGGCCTAAATACAATGGGCTATGTGGACTGGAATAATTTTCAGTTTCGTATTGGAATTTCGAGGAATTCATCGATTGTCCCCAAAGTCATTCCATGAATTTATATGTGCTCAAATATAATTTATATCATTTAACACTCATTCCATGATGTAAAAGTTGTCAGGATTTTTGGTCGTTACAGTATTGCAAACATCCATTTCCATTAATTTGCAGTAGAAGAAGCAATTGACCTATTTTAACTTTTAATGACTTCATTGTTTTCCCCATATTGCCCATGTATTTTTCAATATTGTTCAGCCTTGACTCATTCTTCAAAAAAACATCTCTGAAATTTGAGTAACAAACGTGCTCATAAGGTCTTCTAAAGATAGTTTATGCTCAGCTCTTTGATTATTGAAGTTAGAAGAAGGCTGCAAGGCATTCTCTATATTCGCTTATGACAAGTTAGATGATAATAATTTGGCATATGATTGCCTCTATAGTTGTTGAAGTTCCGATTGTTCACATACTAGGTTTGCTCAAAACTTGTTCCTCTGTCTAATAACATTATTCTGTTAGCAATAACAGCTTCAATAGATGGTTGGACCCTTTGATTGGTCAAAGATGCTATATGAGTCGTGACAGATGAAACTTCAGTTGTAAGTGCAACAAAATGATCTATCGAATGTATACTAGTCACTTTAGCCATCATCGAGCGTTTATTTGGCCATTGGAAATTGTTAACTTCCATCTCCTCTAATAGAGCATAAACATCTTCAGCGGTTTTCTTGAACAATTTTCCTCCAACAGTTACATAAACCATATAGTTGTTCGGACCATTCAACCCGTTATACAATAACTGAATCTGAACCTAATCTTCATAATTGTACTATGGGCACCTCCTAAGTAGATCGTTAAATCCCTCCCATGCTTTGTACAGGTTCTCGGTCTTCAACTGCTTAAATATGCTAATCTCTGTTCTTCATTGGGTTGATTTAGCGGGTGGAAAGAACTTCGCAAGAAATCTTGTGGCCATATCCTCTTATGTCATTATGCTCCCTATCGGAAAATTGCAGCCAACCCCTCCTTTTGTCCCTTAAAGAGAATGGTAAGAAGCGCAGCCTGATGGTTTCTTTAGTTACTCCGTTCATCTTAATGGTATCCGACATCTCCAAGAACATCCTTAAGTGAATGTTGGGATCCTCTATAGCTGAACTCCTGAACTGGTTCTGTTGCACCATGTTGATGAGAGCAGGATTCAACTCAAAATTATTGGCATTGATCGGTTGGTGCACAATCCCAAAATAATTATCATCAATGATCAGCTTAAAGTGATCTCGGATTGCCACCTGACGCATGTTGTTTTATTTGTTTTTGGCTGTCATTGTTTCTTTTTCAATACTCTTTTTTTCCTTACCCTCCTTGTTGTTCTCTCTATTTCAAGATCAAACAAGAGCAAATCGAGACTTGTGGATATTCGCATTACTATGAAGCCTGAAAGGAAAGAAATAATAAAATAAAATTAAATTAAAATTAAAAAAATCTAAATTAAAGTTAATATTACTTGGTAATAATATTAATGTGAATAAGATTGAACAATCCTCGACAACGGTGCCGAAAATGTGTTGCGAGATTATTGTACCGTAAATAGACGGTGTTAAGTTTCAATAAATGTTGAATAAAGAGTGTCGAACTCACATGGATTGAAATCAAATTCATATTAAACACTATAATTAATAAACTTAATCTTTATTTTGAAATCAATTTAAATTAAACTAAATTAAAATTAAAAACTAAAAGATCAAAACATTTTAATTAAGAAAGACCAGTATGAGATAAATTCTAGAGTCTGATTTCACCTAACTATTCTCTATGTATTTGTTATGCCAATAAATTATTACTCAATTTCTTAGTTTATAAGCTAAGAATCCAAAAATGTTCTACTCAATGTCCCCAGTGAAAATATTATTAGTTGCCAATTTCGATATCCACATAAAAATCTAGTAATTAACAATTCATTACGCTCTATAATTCTTTGTTAACGACTTCAAAGGAATTATAAGCCACCCGAACTCTATAAAATTTCTACGTTATATTTTTCAGATCCTATTCAAAATCCATTATTCATAATGATAGATTCTAAATATGAAATCATCTAATTCGTGGACAACAGACCAAAAACATTAAACACGAGAAGAATATAAATAAACTGTTTAAAACTTCATAGTAATTGATTAACATTCAAACACATAGGTTCAAACAAAGGCTACATCATTCTCTAGAATAAGAAAATTAGTTCATGACTAAATAAAAGAACAATGAAAACATAGTCAAGAAGATATTGAACACCATAAGAGTTTAAAGAAAGAAACTAAAAAATAAAACTTGAATCTAATCTCTTCGTCTTCAGACGTCACTACCTTCATCTCCTCATGTCGCGGTTTAATTTTCTCATTGGATCTCTCTAAATTATATGTTTTGAATTCTCTTATTGTGTCTCTTCCTCGAATTTAGGGTTTTGGACGCACTTCATATTTATATGGAAGTTATGGAGTCATTCTGCATATAGAAAATAGATTTCATAGTCTGAAAATCATCTAAGGCATCGCAACGCCATTTCTGGGGGAAGGACGTTGGTAGGGGACTCAAATCAGGCAAGGAAGAATTATTGCGAAATTAATAGTCCTGAGGTGATGACCACTCAGAAATCCTCGAGAATTCAGAAGTTAAGGTCGGTGCCAATAATGTTTATAGAGGTGTATGCTCAAGGGGTGAGCTATCCTTATGATGACGCGCTAATAATCAAGGCCAACCTTGGCGGGTCGGAGGTAGTCAGAATACTAATAGACCCTGGTAGCGTCGTGGACATCATATCCAATGAGGCCATGAATAGGCTGTGAGTAGAGTTCACCATTTTGATCCATGATGCAACCCATTTATACGGGTTTGAGAGATCTATAGTTGTTTCACTAGGTTGGATATCTTTAAAATAACCATTGGAACAGCCCCACATACTCAGATTATAATGATGGATTTCACTGTGATAGATATTCTGAGCAGCTACCAAGTGATTTTAAGGAGGCCCTTCATGATGAAATCGAGGGAAACAATGTCGAGCTACTACTTGAAGTTGAAGTTCCCGACTAAAGATGAGGTCAGGGTAGTTTGTGCTAGCAAAAAAGTGGTAATGAGCTGTTTTCCAGCCACATCTAAAGAAACCTTATGAATTGATGATCTCACGGGGTAGAAGGTGAAGGAAAAAGAAGATGATGCAGTTGAAAGGGAGTCTGCTGATCCCTGATTCGAGGACCCCACTTAATATGAAGGGTCCAGAGAGGAGCTAGAGTCAGTGAAGCTCTTTTGGTTGGAGAAGGTAGTCAAGGTTGGGTTCGAGCTAGAGCAAAGTCTGAAGAGGAAGATCATAGACTTCCTGAGGGAATATGAAAATGTCTTCCTATGGAGCCACAAAGACATATCCGGGATAGATTCTAGGGTTATCAGTCACCATTTGTCACTAGACCCGGCTCATAAGGCGTTGAAGCAAAAGAGGAGGACCTTCAATCAGGAACTGTACGAGTCCATTCATGTAAAGGTAGATAATTTGATGCAAGTCGAATTTATAAAAGAAGTCAATTATCCAGTGTAGGTATCAAACATGGTCTTAGTGAAGAAGATCAATGGCAAGTGGAGAATGTGTGTGGATTTCTTCAATTTGAACAAGGCTTGTCTAAATGATAGCTTTCTATGTCCTAAAGTGGTCCAGATGATGGATTCAATGGTCTGTCATGGCTACTCAGTTTCATGGACACATTCTCAGGATATAATTAGATCAAAATATTCCCCATGATGAGGAAAATTCAGTTTTATCACAGATCAATGGTTGTATTGCTACAATGTGATGCCCTTTGGGCTGAAGAATGATGAGACGACGTATTAATTATTGGTGAACCAATTCTTCAAGCCTGTCATCGGCAAGATGATGCAGGTTTATGTCGATGACATGATAACAATGACACTATTGTCCGATGACCATTTGAAGGACCTTAGAGAAATATTTGAACTATTTAAGAGATATGAGATGAGATTAAATGTAGAGAAGTGTGATTTTGGAGTATCCTTAGGAAACTTTTTGGGGCATATGGTTAGCGTGAGAGGCATTGAGGCCAATTCTATGAAGATCAAGGTAGTACTAGACCTGAAATCACCAAGGACGGTAAAAAAAGTGCAGAGCTTGACTGGTTGGATAGCAGCGCTTAATCAGTTCATTTCTAAGTGTCATGTCTTCTTTCAGCTGATTAAGAAAGAAAAGAAAGAAGTCGAATGGATAAGAAAGTGTGAGGATGCATTCCAACAACTTAAAAGCTACCAGACTAGACCCTCACTTCTGGACAAGCACATTCCGGGTGAGATGTTATTTATGTACTTAGTTGTTGCAGAGCATGTTATAAGTTCAGTACTAGTTTAGGAAATAGATTAAATTCAAATGCCGATTTATTATTCTACCAATGCATTATTAGATGTAGAAACCAAGTACTCGGCCCATTAATTAATGGCCATGTCAATAGTTACAGAGGCAATGAAGTTACACCCATACTTCCAAGCTCACTCCATCAAGGTATATACCAACCACTCACTTAGACAAATATTGTATAAACCTAAAACCTCAGGTCATCTAGTAAAATGATCAATAGAGAAGAACAAGCTCTAGCTGACTTTGTGGTAGAAATCATCGGGCTTCAAGTCATGGTGGTTAGGGAAGAGGAGAAATGAGAATTTTTTGTTGATAGGTCGGTCATCTCGCAAGGATGTGGGGCTGGTTTCATCCTCTATAACATCCCCAGTTTGGAGATATCACCGACAGATAACGGATCCCACCATGACCATAAGCTTCTCCATAAAATAGTGATACTTCAATATTATTACCCTCTAAACAACTGAAATATCACCATGCGCACACACACAATTAGTACCTTTTCTTATATACATATTTATATGAGTTAGAAATTTCATAAAACATATCATATCCATACGAAACTGACATTAACACCATAACTACATTCTATGTGAAAGCAGAACTAAGCATAGTGGACCGACCCAAATAGTGATTACAGTGCTCCCTTCATCCCTAGTCTATATCTCCATAAATATTCTGTGGATCACAAACTAGAGTATCCAGAAAAAATATGGAGTGAAGGGGGTGATGTTGGATAATATGACCCATAGCGTCACTATTTGTACAGATCATGGTGTTGTTGTAACAAATTAACTATGTAACAAGGAAATTGCACTCTCATCATTTGTGATTAGATCACCATAGATATATAAATGAAGAGAGGTCCTATGATTAGTTCCTGGATTGAGAATGATATGAGACAGTATCAGTCCACGAATGATTAATCATTAAATATCCCTAGCCGGAGTATTATCGAGATAGGACATCGATAATGCGGAATAGGCTAGTATTGCACTTGTGCGCGTTGTGAGGGCACAACGGCATAGTTCTCATATATATAAGTATTGGATACTTATGCAAGTGCGATAGGAGGTTGTGTTTCACCGATGGTACGGGAACAGCTTCGCTCTGGATAGACCCTTCGGAATCCCATTGGTATTATGACTATGTGTCTATGGGAGGCCGAAATCAAGGTAGGTGTGTAAAGTCTTAACCTGAGACTTACATCGCTAATACTTACGATAATCGATAGACTTTGGTCTTGGTGGTACAGGGCTTTAACCGGTTCTGCGTACACCACTTCTGGGTTTATCAGAGAGTCGTAGTGTATTGGGTGTGATGTCAAGTCGGAAGTATCACTTCAGTCATATTGGAGATGATGTCACGCAGGATACGGTATTAGTGCTCTTAAGTGTTGCGCAACCATCGGGATATTATTGAATAGGTCATACATATCTGATTATAGAGACTAGTTACCAGACATCCGACATGTGCTTCGGACGGGGCAGACACTTATACAGCCCCAGCCCTAGCACGTGACTATCCGATACTGGGCCGATATACACAATACTACGGTATACTACGCTTGATACAGATCTATATATATTCCTGTAAGAATATTTCTGGAGAATTGGGTAGGCATGGCGCTTTGATAGAAGCCAACCTTGTCTTGTAAATCGGTATAAACGTAGTACGAGGTACTTACTTGTTCGGATAGTCCGACGACCGTATTTACTGCCAACATATCCGGAGATCTCATGGGTCGCTTCCTGAAGATTCACCGATGACGTATGACTCGCCACTTTAATTAATCTAGGATTAATTCGATGAGAGAGAAAATTAATCTGGGATTAATTACGGAGATATTTTATCTCGGATAAAATATCGTTAAAGAGAGAGAACGATTAATTGGAATTAATCGGTAAAAATTAATATATTCGATATATTAATCGAAATTAGATTTCGACGCGGAATTGAAATTGGATTTTAATTCGGGCGAACGAATTAATTTAGAATTAATTCGTTAGCGACGTGAATAATGATTTCGCTAGCGTAATCATTTATTACGACGCGATGGAAAATTCGTTAATTTGGAATTAGCGAACCCGAGCCCGAGAGTGATTGCGAGCGCATTCGCATTTCGAATTCGAGCGCGGCACGCAAGTCACATCAAGCGTCAAATCGTTAGTCACATCATGCGTCAAATCAATTGTCACTTTGAGTGATGTGACTTGACAACATGTCACTTTATTAAAGTGATTGTGACGTGACTAAGTAAAAGTAGAAGTGATCGGTCAAAAGTTGATTGAAAGCTTTTGCTTTTTGCTTTTGACTTTTAATAAAAGTTTTATATATCTTTTATTTACTTACTTGATAAAATAAAATAAAAGAAAGGTAATACAAAAGGCATCACTTTTTCTCTCTCTTGTTTTTCAACATTCACGTTTTTGGCAAAATGGAGCCAAAAAATGGTTTCTTTCTCTCTTCTCACGGTCTCCTTGACCGATTTTCTTCTTCATTTTTCTGGTTTTTTCACACAAAATGGAGAAGCTTTTGATCTTGTAGCAAGATTTAAGTGCTAGCACACTCATGGAGGAATACAAAGGTGATAGGGAAGTGAGTTTGTGAGCTTGGAAAGCTTGAAGCTTGGAGCTTCATGGTGCTCCATGACCGAACCTTGAGAAGCCGAACCAGTCACCACCGTGCAGCCCCTCACACGCGCAGCTCACTGCCGAGCAGGGAGAGCAGTTCGCACTCTATCTTCGTTGCATCTCTACCGATCCATGTGAGTTTTTCCGCACCTCATTTGGTTGTATTTTAACTCGTTTTTATGCATGATTTATGATCCTTGGGACTTTATTGAAACTCAACAATGGTATCTTGAGCCATTTGTGCAAAAAACGTTTTTAGGGTTCTTGAGCAAAATTTGGGGCTTTTTGATTTAAACATGATTTTGACAAATTGTTTGTTTAAGAATGTTTGTATATGAATAACTTAGAGTTATATGTAATCAATTTGAAGAAAAATTAATTGGATTGATTTTCCCCAATTTGCTTATTGTTGGCCAAAACTTTAATTTGGGTAAACTTGATTTTGAGCATGTTTAATGAAATTGGATGAATTAGAATGCTTAAATGTTGTTTAATTGATGATTGATTAGATCAATTTGATGAAAAGTGTTTGGAACAATTTTCCCCAATTTGCTTGTGATGGCCGAAAATATGAACCCTAATATTGTCTTGGATTTTGATTTTTTGTTCATTGGATGACTTGCAAATCATTTGGGGATGTTGAATTTATGTTTAATTGGTTCAATTGGATTGAATTTGATTTGGGCATAATTTCCCTCTTTGGCCGAGACACTTGAAGCATGAAATTGGGTTTGATTTTGATCAAATTATGTTGGACATGATTCATTGATGTTAAACATGATTAATTGGATAAATTTGATGTTTTGGAAACTTTGATTTGGGTAATTAATAATGTTATACACTTTAGGTAATTTAATTGGGAAATTTGGAATTTTTGGAATTAAATTATTGGGCTAAAAATTGGATTTGGGCTTTTAAAGTTGTTATTGGGTTTATTGGACTTTGTTGTACAAAGTTGGTTTAGGCCAAAATTGGTTGGATCCAATTAGGCCCAAAACCGCTTCCAAAAGGCCCAAATGTGACTAATGAACCTTTAACGTTTAATTGGCCTAATGGGCCTAAATTAATTTATGGCTTATGGGGTAACTCCCGGATTGGATTTTGGTTATTCGGTTTGACCCGAGTTGACCAAAAGTCCACGCCTCAAGAAATTAATTAAAAGCCCATTGGACTTTAATTAAATTAATATTGGATATTAATCGGGCTTTGAGACCCGTAACGATTAAAATTGGAATTTAAGTCGTAAAGGTTTATTTTATAAAGTGTAATATTTAATTTGGAATTAAATAATGAATTAGAATTAAATACGTATTAAATTGGATTTAATCATGTAATTTAATTTTAATTCGGGAATTCGTACTTTAAGTACTTGTTCGCAATACGAGTTTGACTCGAACAAATCAAATCTTTGTTTGAATATTGGATGATCACTAATTATCAGATTAATTAATTTGATTAGATTGATTGATAACATGCTTGTATGAATACATGGTTGTGATGTTTGAATAATTTATATCGGATGGATATTAGTCGGGTGGGGCGTTTTGGAAATTGTAATAAATTTGATTTATTAATTGGACCTGCGTGTCCAGCCTTATCACCTCCTATTCTTTGTATTCTCTTCTCACCTATTCCCCTCAATGTAAATGAGGTTTCTTTAGAAGTGTAGTGTAACGGGTAGAAGAAATATTTGTGCTAGCGGGAGAGAGAAAGTGAGAGATTTGATCTAGGATCAATGTGTAAAATATCCATCCGCATATCATTATTATTTTATCATATGCGCTTTATTATGTGTTTAGAATGCATGTTTAAGGGTGTATGATGATGAGACCTTAACAAAGATAATAAATTGGTTGCCAATTTGCACGCGAAAAACCCTCATAAAATATCATGAGTTTTTCCTTCCATTGAGTGATTCTTGCTCAAGATCCTAGATTGGCATGGGTTGTTGGCCAAAGTCAAGCCTTGTCCGTCGAAGATGTGTTTGAATCACGGGCTTTGTTCCATATTGGTGTCTGTCCAAGTTGTGGTTGTTGGCCAAAGTCAAGACCACTTCTTGTCCACGACATTGATTACGAAGCTTCCATGTCAATGGGTCCGCGCTTGACTGGGATCACTAGGTTTGTTGTGCCAAAGCCAAGGCCTAGTTGATTCAGAGGAAAAAGGTTAGGGTATACATTCGATGTATAGGCATATATGAGATATATGTTTGGGACTTGGATGTCCACCTACTGGATCTAGGAATTGGATTGGATCCAATTGATCTTAGAGATCTACCTAGTTAATTATCATACAATTGTTGGTCAAAGTCAAGATTGTGTGATATTTAACGGGATCCTAGCCCACTAGGAAACACGGTTTCCCGAGTACTCGACAGAGGGTTGGAGGCTCGACGAAAAATAGTGGGAGGCAAGAATAGAAGAATTTGCAATACTCGTTCAATTACTCGCCATACGCGCTCATCAAATTATTTCGTCGTAATATTAATGTTAGTTGGACTAATATTTAAATTGTTGTTTAATAAACAGTTGGACTGTATTATACTTGATTATATAATTGGATTATATTAATCAATATATTTGAATTAATTAATTTCAGTTTACAGTTGATTTTATAATTGGATTATAGTAATCAATGTAATTGAGGTTAATTAATTTGGATTATATTTGATATATAGTTGGACTATTATAATCATTATAATATATATAGTACCACTAATCGTTGATTAAATAGTTGGACTATTGTAATCAAGATAAAATTGAAAAGTTGGATATTTAAACTATAATCTGGGATTAAAATATTTTAAATGATTTAATTTCAAATTGGGAATAAATAATAGGTTACTTATTTGATAAAATAACTTATTATACCTTAAGCCCAAAATAAGCAAAATAAGTAGAGCATAAAATCTTTGGAAGATTTATGTGATGAAGACTTTAATGCTTAATATAATATACTTGTCATAAATCTAATTTTAGATTTAAGAAGTATTAAAATTGTAATTTATAATTCTTGGAGAATTAATTGACTATTCTAGAGGAGATAAAGTCAAAGTTTGCAATGGGCATGTAGCACGAGGTGCACATCGTTTCGATATTCTAAAAACCCAAGGCTTGGCCTAAGGTTCTTAAAATATTGAAATTGATAATTGACAATACCCAAAGTGACTACCATTTGGATATGGCAGACACGAAGGAATTAAAGAAATGGCAAGGCTCTGAATTGAAAATGTTTGTCTTAGTTATGTTCAAGCTAGTATTGAAATTAGATTTTAAATACTTAGTGTGGTACATAAAATATATGTATTGATGTTCAGAATCTGCTTTGAGCAGGATACTGACTCAATCTGATATTGCTCTGCGAATCGGAAACGGGACGAAAGTCGCTGTTTCGACCGTAGATACCTAAGTTTAGGAACTACCCTTCGGGTGTGTACTTAAATTAGGAACTGTTATAATGTAACTAGTTTGACTAGAGACATTATCTCTATATCAGTGCTTAATCCATTGTGGATAAACCTTTATATTCTAGAACACTCAGTGTTTCATTATATAAAGATGATACTGAAGAAAACACATTAGATGTGATAACAGAATTTATATTTTGAATATAATTAAAATCTCAAACATATAAAATGACAAATAAATAGCTCAAATTGATTTGATCAATAGAGACTTATTTGTGGCATTGTTGTCTGGGACACAATTATACAAGACTCGTATATCCACACTTTTGAAGAGTGGGTACTAGGACTGATTTGACTATTCAAATAAAGTCTACGAATCTAGTTTATTAGGTAAAGTACCTAAAATACTATTTACTTGGTAATAGTATTAGGGCCACCGACCTGTTAGCCCTATTCATGGTGAAGTAAGTGGGCCCATATCTAGCTAGGCTAGATGTGAACATGAATATTTCGTGACCTTAACGGATGTGAGATCACGTTATGGTTATGTGTTTCTTTTGAAGAACACAAATCAGAAAATTTTAGAGTTTCGACACGAAATAGACAAACAGATCGGCAATAGTATTATACCGTCACGGTAAGACCGTAATGGAAAATAATTAAGTAATAAGTTTCTTATATACTTGAAAGAGTATAGTATTCTTTCAAATGAGGACTCCTCCCGGAACACGTCAAAGTGACGGTGTGTCCGAACGGATTAACCGAATCATGTCAGACATGATAAGGCTAATCATGAGTCGCTCTGAGCTACCATTTCCTTCAACGGATAAGTTTTAACAGTGCAATAACTTATTTAGAATAAGGTTCCATTTAAATCTGTTTGACAGATGTCATATAGGATATGAACAGGGAAGAAACGAGGTTTCTCATTCTTGATAATTTGGGTATGCCAGGCATAACGTTTGGATGATACCAAACTAAGGACCCAAATTGGATAAGTGCCAATATAGGTTATCCTAAGGGAAACCATAAGTATAGTACTTATAAATCTCACATGAGAACAATGTGATTGTTGCTCACCATGCGGTTTTTCCTAAGAGGAATACCGATATGCAGTGGTCAGTGGGAGGATAGTGATACTCGATGAAAATCGGAGTAATACTGTTCAAGGCACAAGGTCCGTAATGGAACACAAATAGTTCATCAATGATGAATCTGTACCATTAATCTTCGAATACACAAGAACTGAGTAGATCGGATAGAGTCAGAAAATGACCTAGGGTATGGGTTTCTGATCTAACCTCATAAAGATGTCAATCTTATGAAGGTATATCCACCGACTACATTTTGAGGAAGTGATACGAGGTATCGACTCCCTATTATGGCAAAGTACCATGAATCCGAAATGGATTCCATGTCTAACAACTATTGAATACTAGTTGTTGTGCCACAAGGCATTGTGCCTATTGGTACATTAAACGTCTTCAAGGAAGACATACATGGAAGGCAACATACCAACGTACAAAGCTGGGCTTTTGACGAAAAGGTATCGTTATCAACATTGTGTTAATAACGGTTCAACCTTTTACCTGTTGCCATGGTAAATCCATTTTGAAGATGCTTGTTGATAACTGCATATTTCATTTATGAAATGTGTCAGTTGCAGATCAAAATCGCTTTCCTGAAAAGTAAACCTTTTGGAGGATGCTTACAACATCCTGACGATTTTGTATAACCGACAAACAAGGTTTGCGGGTTATTCGATCCATGTTTGGATTGAAACAAGCATAAGGTTCTTGGAACTGACGTTTTGAAATAATCATAATGGTTTATGATTTGACTCAAAACGAAATAATTCTTGTGTATATAAGGAGGTTAGTGGGAGAGCACTGATAATGAAATTCCATAAAGCAATCGGTGAAAGCTTGGCTTTCATAAGAAATTCTCCGTAGAATTCTCTGGGGAGTAACAACTTTTATTCAAGGAATAAAGATCTACTGGGATAGATTTGGAGTTGTTAACACTCTGGGAAATTGTACATTTAAAATGTACTTGATATGGTGTCTCATACGCTTTGAGCATATGGAGTCACAATCAGGACAATCCAAGTAATAGTCATTGGATTGAAGTTAAGGACATCTATTAGTATCTTAGAGAACTAAAGATGCTGTCTTAAATTATGGAGTAGGAGAACTTGAAGTGACTAGGATCACTGCTGCAAGTTTCCAAACCGGTAAATACTGCGGTACTATAAAGTTTGAATAACGGGACAGTAAGCTGGAAATATTCCGAGCAAGATAACTGTTGCCGAATAAACAACAAATGCGGATTATTGCTGCAGCTGAGGCAGCAATAGAAGCCATTTGGATCGAAAATAAATCTAATTAGATTAGATATAGTTCTGTTAGCAGCTGAGCTAGGCGTCAGCACATGCTAAGGAATTAAGGTCTCATCGACGATCCAGATATATACTTTTATATCATCTGATTCGTTCGGATCATACATCGTGGCGATGTGATGATCGTGTAAATCGCGTCAGACGATAATTAAACAAATCCGCTGACGAAAACCTTTCCTCAGCAATTTGAGCGAACCGTTCATAGTTCGAGTGTGCGACACTTGAGTGACTGGCTATGTGCCAAGTGGGAGATTGTTGGATAATATGACCCATAGCGTCACTATTTGTACAGATCATGGTGTTGTTGTACAAATTAACTATGTAACAAGGAAATTACACTCTCATCATTGTGATTAGATCACCAAAGATATATAAATGAAGAGAGGTCCCTATGATTAGTTCCTGGATTGAGAATGATATGAGACAGTATCAGTCTACGAAGGATTAATCATTAAATATCCCTACCGGAGTATTATCGAGATAGGACATCGATAATGCGGAATAGGCTAGTATTGCACTTGTGCGCGTTGTGAGGGCACAACGGCATAGTTCTCATATATATAAGTATTGGATACTTATGCAAGTGCGATAGGAGGTTGTGTTTCACCGATGGTACGGGAAACAGCTTCGCTCTGGATAGACCCTTCGGAATCCCATTGGTATTATGACTATGTGTTTATGGGAGGCCGAAATCAAGGTAGGTGTGTAAAGTCTTAACCTGAGACTTACATCGCTAATACTTACGATAATCGATAGACTTTGGTCTTGGTGGTACAGGGCTTTAACCGGTTCTGCGTACACCACTTCTGGGTTTATCAGAGAGTCGTAGTGTATTGGGTGTGATGTCAAGTCGGAAGTATCACTTCAGTCATATTGGAGATGATGTCACGCAGGATACGGTATTAGTGCTCTTAAGTGTTGCGCAACCATCGGGATATTATGAATAGGTCATACATATATGATTATAGAGACTAGTTACCAGACATCCGACATGTGCTTCGGACGGGGCAGACACTTATACAGCCCCAGCCCTAGCACGTGACTATCTGATACTGGGCCGATATACACAATACTACGGTATACTACGCTTGATACAGATCTATATATATTCTGTAAGAATATTTCTGGAGAATTGGGTAGGCATGGCGCTTTGATAAAGCCAACCTTGTCTTGTAAATCGGTATAAACGTAGTACGAGGTACTTACGTGTTCGGATAGTCCGACGACCGTATTTACTGCCAACATATCCGGAGATCTCATGGGTCGCTTCTTGAAGATTCACCGATGACGTATGACTCGTAGCAAGATCTAAGTGCTAGCACACTCATGGAGGAATACAAAGGTGATAGGGAAGTGAGTTTGTGAGCTTGGAAAGCTTGAAGCTTGGAGCTTCAATGGTGTCTCCCATGGCCGAACCTTGGAGAAGCCGAACCAGTCACCACCGTGCAGCCACTGCCGAGCAAGGGAGAGCAGTTCGCACTCCATCTTCGTTGCATCTCTACCGATCCATGTGAGTTTTTCCGCACCTCATTTGGTTGTATTCTACTCGTTTTTTATGCATGATTTATGATCCTTGGGACTTTATTGAAACTCAACAGGTGAGTCTGTGAAGACCCAATGAGTAAATACTATAACAAAGATAAATTAAAATTCAATATATATAAAGTCCATAGAAAATTAAAATTTAAAATTAAAGTTCCATACTTTTCTTTCGATTAGCTTCATCAAAACAAGTGTCTGTTGTCCAAGTCGACCGGAAAGACCAAACAATATACTACAAAACATATCGACAGAAGGTAGCTAGTCGACCATTTTCAGATGGACAAAACCCTAAAAGTACCACAGTGATTTTCAAAATCATAAAACATAAACATCATACAAGCACTGTTGTGGAAACATTTCATAATATCAAATCGAAAATATCTTATATCGCTTAAAAATTATTTATCCAAAATCATTCTTATCAAAACAGTTCATAGTAAAACATAAACATAAAGCAAAAGTATCAAAAAATACATAAAATAAAAGTATCAACAAAAATATAAGTATCCACTCATAGATTTGGGATTTGGTAACAAACGAGTCACAGAGTTATCGGTGATTGTGAATCCTGGTGCCGATCTATAAACATTCAAATTCATTAGAATAAGCAAAACGAAATAATTTCCGTGCAATGAATAAAATGCGATATGCATTAGGGTTCAATTCTACTGGAAATTTGGCATTCTTAAGTCACCTATGAATTTTTTCGGGGTTTGATTTAGGCTTACACAAGTTAAAATATTTAATTCTCAAATTTTGCCCTAATGTAGAAAACTTACTGCGGGATATAAAATTTTGAAATTTCACTACCGCTAAAGGGAATTAAAATATGGGATGAAATTTTTATAGCGGGGTCCTTTATGTGTTTAATTTATGTGAATTTTTATGAATCTTAATTTAGATTTATAAAACTTAAGTTATAACGGTTAATTACACAATATTCAATAGAAAACAAAATCAAGTCATTATACAAGGCGGCCAAGTTATGAAATTCACCTTAGATTCATCATTCTTCGGAAAATTATTAATTTTAGACATGTTAGTCCTTAATTAGTCTAGTTTTATAAAAAAAATTACTGTTTACAAATCGGAGGTATATAACTCAAGTTATAATCAAAATACCACATCATATCCAGTTTACGTGAAAATTACACTCACTGCCTAACTTCACTATTTTACGGCCCTATGTAAATCCTTCAATTCAGCCATCACAACTATGCATTTCAACACAATATACTAGCCAAATTTGGGCCAAAAGTATTATCATCTTTCCTTTCAAACCTTATATCAAAGGCAAAGCCCGAACATTGTTTAGTCCAAGTTTGGGCTGGGGAACCAACTGACATTGCAGGCCCAATTGTAGTCAAAACCTATTTTTCAAGGCCTCACCGGAAGAAACATCTCTTTAAATGTTGACTGATCTCCACACATTTAGCTGCCATCATCGAAAGAAGAGTGTTGACCATGATAAGTGAGTCCCACCATCATAAATACACCTCATTTATTAGCTGGAAGACTACTCCCTTAGCCTATAAAAGGGAGTAAGATTCAAAGAAGAGTGGGATCCGCATCCAGAAGCAAGCTCAAGCTCTCAAGCTGGAGTTCTAAAACCTTATCACCCTCTATAAACTAGACCACCAGCCTCACGACAATCTACGGAGGTCAAGGTAGCCTCGGACCTTGCTCCTCATTCTATCATATATATCTCACTTCTATTTCTGACTTGAGCATCGGAGGGCCGATGGCTACCACCACACTGGTGGGTGGATACTCCCCGCTCACTTTATATTTATTTTACAGGATCACTAGTGCCCCCAACCTACAAATTCTCGATTATTGACCTCGGGCGAAAACCAGCGTCCATAATTTGGCGCCCAGCGCAGGGCCTTAGCGATCAGTAGCAAGCAAAGATCCATCAGTCTACAATCTTTACGAACATAGCAGCTTATGGCTTCAAGGAACAAACAAACACCAGACCCTATGGTCACATAATTAGCCTCTATACAAGAACAATTACGATCATTGGAAGAGGAAAATCGAGCCATGCAAAGCTCCAATACTAATCTTCAGATGCAATTGGAGCATGATTCTTCAACCTCCCAAAGGCGCGAGGCTACGGGTCACCCCGACAATCTTCTTATCTAATCTGATCTCTTAGAAGCATTAAACAATGTGGCAAGCGAAAATCTGCCATCATGAAACCATCCACTAAATCACCAAAAAAACCACCATATTTCTCCATCCACCCGATCACAATAAGTCACATCTTCCATGTGAAAGGAAATGTAGGAGTTCAAAAGAGTAATTCTCTCCAGTCTACCTGGAATCAGACTACCAATAAGGAAATACGGAGTCGAGATAACATCAAACACTCATTTTCTATAAATCATCAGCTCCCAATGAAGTGGAAGGATAGTCATATTCTCCATACGACATGGATAAATTTCTATCGACTCTAAAGTACATATGAATATTGTCATATTATCCAGACGACATGAATGGAATGTCATCTGCTCCAAACGACAAGGATGAATTGTCATCTCCTTCATATGACATAAAAGATTGTCATCTCCTCCAGATGACATAAAAGGATAGTCATACTCTCCATACGAGAAGATGGATGGACATCAAATCCAAACGACATGGATGGATTGTCACCACCTATGGATGACATGAGAAAATTATCATTTTCTCCATTACATTGATGGAATGACATCCACTCCAGATGGCATGAGAAGCGACATGGAAGGATTGTCACCATCTCTAGATGACATGAGAAGATTATCATTTTCTCTATTCCACATTAATGGAATGTCATCCAATCCAGACAACATAAGTGGATAATTATCTTATGCAGACGACATGGATGAATCTCAATCTCCTTCATATGACATGAAATGAGTGTCATATTCTTCAAACGACATTAAGAGGATTGTCATCTCCTCTAGAGGACGTGAAAGGTTTGTCATCTTCTCCAATCGATAAGAAATAATTGCCATATATTTTCATATGAAATGTATGGATTACCATTGACTCCAGACTACATAGGAAATCATTCATCATTTCTAGTAGAGTGAATACTTTCTCGGACCTTCATCAGGTCCAGTCGACCGTAGTCTCATAGACCTTCATCAAGTCCTGTAGAGTAGAGACTCTCATGGAGTTTCATCAGGTTCATTCGATTGTGGTCTCATTGACCTTCTTCAGGTCTAGTAGGATGGGGAATCTCATGGACTTTCATCATGATCATTCGACCATAGTCTCACAAAACTTCATCAGGTCTGGTGGAGTGTAGACTCACATGTACCTTCATCAGGTATAGTGGATTGAAGACTTTCTCAGACCATCAGGTCCAGTCGACCATAGTCTCATAGACCTTCATCAAGTCTTGCAGAGTGGAGACACCCATGAACCTTCATCAGGTTCATTCGACCAAGGTCTCATGAACTTTCTTCAGGTCTATTAGGATGGGGACTCTCATGGACCTTCATCAGGATCATTCGACCGTAGTCTCACAAACCTTCATCAAGTCTGGTATAGTGTAGACTCACTTGTACCTTCATCAGGTATAGTGGAGTGAAGACTTTCTAGGACCTTCATCAGGTCCAGTCGACCGTAGTCTCATAGACCTTCATCAGGTCTTGTAGAGTGGAGACTCATATGGACCATCATCAGGTTTATTCGACCGTGGTCTTATGGACCTTATTCAGGTCTAGTTATGATGGGGACTTTCATGGACCTTCATAAAATCATTCAACCATAGTCTCACAAACCTTCATCAGGTCTGGTGGAGTATAGACTCCCATCTACCTTCATCAGCTATAGTGAAGTGAAGACTTTCTTGGACCTTCATCAGGTCTAGTCGAGCATAGACTCTCATGTACCTTCATAAGTTATAGTGGAGTGAAGACTTTCTTGGACCTTCGTCTGGTCCAGTCGATTGTGGACTCCCATGTACCTTCATCAGGTATAGTGGAGTGAAGACTTTCTTCGAATTTCATCAGGTCGGCCGGACTGTAGACTCCCATGTACCTTTATTATGTATAGTGGAGTGAAAACTTTCTTGGACCTTCATCAAGTCTGGTCGATTGTAGACTCCCATGTACCTTCATTAAGTCGGCCAGATTATAGACTCTCTTGTAACTTCGTCAGGTATTGTGGAATGTAGACTCCATGTACCTTCTCCATGTTAGGTGAAGTAAGAGATTATCCGACCTTCATCAACAGGTCTGGTCGACTGGGGACATTTTGAAAGGAAAAATCTATTGGACCTTCGTCTGGTCCAATCAACTATAGCCTCATCAACACTTATCAGGCCCAATCTACTATGGCTCCATTGACCTTTACCAAGTCTAAGGAATGGCTCTGAATAATTAGAATAGAATAGGACCTTAACTTTTATTTTCTCCTTTCGACTAACAACCTCGGACGACGAGAAACATGTTCTCTCGTGAGTTATATGGCACACTGCCAGAGCCAATTGGTATCCTACACACGAAAGAAAATAGGAAGGAAGCATGCGACCAAATTTTGCATGTGCATGAGGCGTGTCCATTCCACACTCGATGATTATGAAGGAAACATCCCGCCACGCGTAACCCATAGCCATACATGAACTACCAGAAAGCCAGCCCACCATGAGTAAGACTGCAAGCTGGACAAGAAGGATCCGTGAAGAAAAGAAGCCCATTAACGTAAAGAATAAAAACACATGGCTCCAGAAGGATTGCAAGCTACCCAATACTCAAGATACCCTCAAATCTCCATAAAGTCTCATGTGGCTGTTGAAGAAAAAGTCACTCGACAAAAGGAACCTCACAAGCAACAAAAAGTTGAGATAAAGTGAGGCTAACTACCCCCATGTTGAAAAAGTTGAGTTAAATAAAGAGCTCACTACCAACAGTGCAAATAAAGCCATACTACATGCAAAATGATGAATGGCCCCAATGTGCCTACTATAAATAAAATAGTCCACTCTACAAAGCTCAATGCGCAGCTGTCACAAACAAAATCGCATGGGATCCAATAGGAGCTTGTCAAAATAATATATGTGAAAGGCCACCCCACATGCATGAAGAGAAGAAGCCCACACACATGATATGTTCGTAACTGAGAGACGCACAAAGCATAAGATACCATCACATATATGACTATTAGTCTCTAATAATCCTAGACAACGTGGACATCTACTATGAATGATATCTCCACCAAATAACCGTATTACTGAAGTCCAGCCCAATCGACACAATGAACATATTTTTACGAGAAGAACTCATCTCAACTTGGATGAAATAACATGGTTATATTGCAGGCCATCGACTCCCCGGAAGGCATGATCCTCAGACCACAGGTATAAAAATTCTCTCCTTACCACTAACCGTGTTTGTGATGTCAGGCATACAATTTGACATAAAATGACTGGGGCCCATTCAACATTACAAGACGTTCTTATTTTAGAATACCATCAGACGAAAAGTAAAAAGGAAATAATATACATCTTTCTTCCCTCCGAAAAACTACTAGATAGATCAACATATGACCCAATCAATAGATCTTATTGATACGGGAAGATCAACTGACTTACTCAACGAAGCCTCTAAGCGAGAGGTAATAAAGTACTTGCTCTTTGTCGTTTTCATGATTCATGTTCTAAAAACTTGCAGATAATGTCATACAACATATGTCAAGACCTAGACCTTCATCTGGTCCAGACGACATGAAGACTCACCCTGATGCCTCTTCAGGACCTGTCGGCTGGAGTATATCCTTTCTTTCATCTAGTCCAGTCGATGGGAACATTCCTCAATTGGCTCATGTCGAGCTCAGTTCAAGACATATACCTTCATCTAGTCTAGACGACATGAAAACTCCCACTGGTGCCTTTTCAAGACCAGTCAGCTGAAGTATATCATGGCCTCTATCTGATCCAGTCGACGGGAACATTCCCCAATTGGCTCATATCGAGGCTAGTTCAAGACCTGAACTTTCATTTGGTCCAGACGACATGAAAACTCCCTCTGGTGCCTTTTCAGAACCAGTTGGCTAGAGTATATCATGCCCTTCATCTGGTCTAGTTGATGGGAACGTTCCCCAATTGGCTCATGTCGAGCCCAGTTCAAGACATGGACTTTCATTTGGTCCAGACGACATGAAGACTCCCACTAGTGCCTTTTCAGGACCAGTCGGCTGGAGTATATCTTGGCCTTCATCTGGTCCAATCGATGGGAACATTCCCCAATTGGCTCATGTCGAGCCTAGTCAAGACCAAGACCTTTATCTGGTCCAGACGACACGACGACTCCCCATGGTGCCTTTTTAGAACCAATCGGCTGGAGTATATCTTGGCCTTTATCTGGTCCAGTTGACGGGAACATTCCCTAATTGGCTCATGTCGAGCCCAGATCAAGACCTGGACCTTCATCTGGTCCAGACGACATGAAAACTCATCCTGGTGCATTTTCAAGACCAGTCAGCTGGAGTATATCCTGGCTTTCATCTGGTCCAATCGACGATAACATTCTCCAATTGGCTCATGTCGATACCAGATCAAGACCTGGACCTTCATTTGGTCCAAACGACATAAAGACTCCCCCTAGTGCTTTTTCATAACCAGTCAGCTGGAGTATGTCTTGGTCTTTATCTGGTCCAATCAACGGGAGCATTCCCCAATTGGCTCATATCGAGCCAATTTCAAGACTTGGACCTTCATTTGGTCCAAACGACATGAAGAACCCCAGATACCTCTTTTAGACCAGTCGGCTGGACAATGTCTTGGCCTTCTGTGGGACACAGAAACTGGGCGACGCATGCTGTCCAGGCTCACAGGCCCGATTGGGAGTACGGAGTAGCCCGCGGGGGACTAAACCGGAGAATAATAGAGTCGCCACCCGGTGTGAACCGGGAAAATGAGATTTAAGGCCGCACTCACCCCTCGCAAGGGAAGACCTCAAACCGTTGGGTTCGGAATGGTCCCTTACTTATGCCACTTGTAATATTAGGATTTATGCAATAATTTAGCCAAGCCTAAACAACTTATTTCCAATGATAATTATATTTCTAAGTTCACATACATGAAATTAATCATCACAACATACAACATCACATGGCAATCTCATGAACATATTTCAATCATATGATATGGAAAACTAAGGACAACCTAATCATGCTTGATTACTATCTCATGAATACATCGAATGGATAACTGCAGGAATACAAATAATATGATTGACTACATAATGCAAGAGAGATCACCCAATAGGCAATTATGCATGAAATATGATAAGACAGACTCAGTTCAGTGTGTGCGCATTCGTGTAGCGTTCAAAAATGCGTTCGAACGGGAAATAGAAGGTTCGCGTTCGTGTAGCGTTTGATAATGTGTTCGAACGGGACCAGACCGGATGATACAAAATGCATGCGCATTCGAGTAGCGTTTATAAAACGCGTTCGGACGGGAAACAGAAGGTTCACGTTCGTATTTTGTTGGAGAACGAGTTCGAACGGATCCAGACCTGATGAAACAAAATGCATGCGCGTTTGAGTAGCGTTTGTAAAACACGTTCGAACTGGAAACAGAAGGTTCGCACTCGTATAGCGTTCGATAACGCGTTCGAACGGGAACAGACTTGATGCACAAAATGTGACGCAATACATACATAAAAGGCAAATAGTGAAATACGAGGCATGGCGAAGCATCGTGGTAAATGATTTTAACCTCTCAAAATAGAGGACCTTTTAATCCGACTTACTAAGCCCATGCGCTGATGACATAATGCATATAAGAAGTAAGGATAACAATATCGGACTTCGTGTATCCGATTGAACACATCTCACATTCAACCGAATATACATCGATCGGCGCGGCAAAGCATCGTGATAAAGGGTTTTAACCCCTCAAAATATGGGACCTTTAATCCAACTTACTAAGCCCATGCGCTCGATCTTATCATGCATATAAAAATAAAGACAATAATATCGGACTTCGTATACCCGATTGAATACATCTTACATTTAACCGAATATACATCAATCGGCGCGGCAAAGCATCGTGGTAAAGGATTTTAACCCCTCACAATAGGGGACCTTTAATCCAACTTACTAAGCCCATTGCTCGATCACATCATTAGATAAACAAATAACATGCGGAAGTCAAGTAACGAATGACAAACAAATCAAAACAACATAAAACAAAATATGTGACGTTTACTCAAGTGGTACGTGGAGTTGTATCCCGAGTACAGATCATACTACCGTCCATTCGGAATCGACTATGAATTTTATGTTCGGGTTTCCATCCTATATACCACGAGAGGCGACACATTTTTCATTTTATTCAAGGGCCACAACACACATCATTTTACAATATATGCATATTTATCTACTCAAGGGCCACAACATGCATTTTAATATAGTAATAATGCGAACAAAACTCAATAAATAATAAAGATAAAACTGAAAACAAGTGTGAAAAATACCCTCAGGTCTAACATTTTTTGCCGACTTTCAGTCTTACGTTTCACGGAGATCGAAAGGGTTAAAGCTCCTCAACTTCTCCGGTTCACTGGTTTAGTGTCTTAGCTCACTGTTTTGCTGTTTTGCTTGTTTGTTTGACCTCCGTTTTGCTGTTGTTTTCTCTGTATTTTCTGCTTACTGTTTCAGGTCCTTAAAGCTACTGTTTTTTTGCGTTTTTTAGGGGTCTAAGGGCTGTATTTTTCGGTGTTTAAGGAGGCTTAGGGTGTAGTTTTTTTAGGTTACTTTTTTAAGGATTTTAGGGACTATTTTAAGGGGTTTTTTTGTGATATGGCTGCAGTTTTTGGGGCTGTTGTTTCGGTGTTTTAGGGGCCTATTTTGAAGGTTTATTTTCGGTTGTTTAAGGGGTTTAAAGGTACAATTTTAGGTTTCTGTTTTAGGTGATTTAGGGGGCTGTCCAGGCGTTTTTTAGGGGGGGTGCAGAGGCAGCTGTTTCCGGTGGAAAGGGGTTGCTGTATGCGTGAATGGGGCTGCTGTTTCTGATTGTGTATTTTCGGTGAAGTGAGGGTGGAGATGAAGAGAATTGTTTCTGTTGCTTCTTATTGCTGTATGCGTTGGAGTGCTAGGGTTTCTTGGGCATGTATGGGCGTGAATTGTGAGAGATTGGAGAGGGGGTTGGCTTTGGTTTTGGGTTGTTTATATAGACAAGGGCTAGGGATTCCCCTTGTCTCACAAGGAATAGATTGGATTTGGTGTCAACAAGGAAAGGATTTGATTGATTGGGGGGACAAATTTTGGTGAATTAGGAAGGTTGAATATTTGATTTATCTTGTTTAGGCATGATATTGGTTAAGTAAGGTATATAATATTTTTGATTTATCTTATTAGGTATGATTTAATTTAATGTTTTCTTTATTTAGTATATAATATTTTGGATTAGGAAGTTACAATATTTTAATTTGGTATAATCATATTTTATGTCTTATTTAATTTGGTAAATGACTTAATTAATATTTTATTTAGTTAATATTTAATTTAATTAATATTTTATTTAATTTGGGTGTATTTTAGAGGCCATGGGCGTGTGGGCCTAGGTGGGTGTGGGCGTGGGCTTTGTCTTGGTAAGCTAGGTGTTGTGTTGGTTTGGTGAGTGGGTTTGGGCCAATAGTGCTTCAAACGGAGGTCCAACAAGTGAGCCTGACGCTAAACAAGTGAATAAAAATCTAATGAAACACCGATTCCCTTCCGACGACCGTTTCCCGCAATATCCTTAACTAAAAAGGTTGTGTCTCCAGATGACTCATCATAGGGACTCACATGCAAAAATGCAGTGCCTATAGTTGCCCCTACTTTGATGGGACTTGTGTAATGTGTAACAGTGACAATCCTATCAAAGGTATGCAATGTATTTTCACTTACATGGCTCGTTAGCTGCCACCTGGCTTGCCTGTTGCTTCGAACTGAGTTGATTTGGTGGTCCATTTTCGAACTGTGCTCCATTTTTGGAGCGCCATTTTCGGCATCTGATGTATGTGCTCCATTTTTAGAGTGCCATTTTCGGCGTCTATTGTGTGTACTCCATTTTGGAACGCCATTTTCGGCATCTGTTATGTGTGCTCCATTTTGGAACGCCATTTTCGGCATCTGTTATGTGTGCTCCATTTTGGGGCGCCATTTTCGGCATTTGATGTGTGTGTTTCATTTTGGAACGCCATTTTCGACATCTGTTGTGTGTGCTCCATTTTTGGAGTGCCATTTTCGGCGTCTGCTGTGTGTGCTCTATTTTGGAACGCCATTTTCGGCATCTGTTATGGTAGTGGTCCATTTCTGAACCGTGCTGTCCGAGAATGTGGCTTATTTTTGAACCGTTACTTGATGAGGTGGTCTTTGCCGCTACAATCCTGCGAAAACAAAAATTGTATGTATGTGATATGTATGCATGTATGTATGGATGCATGATGCTGGTGTGGGCCTCACCCCCAAACCAATATTGATGTGGGCCTCGCCCCTAAACTGACACTGATGTGGGCCTCAACCCCAAACTGATACTGATATGGGCCTCGCCCCCAAACCGATGCGGATGTGGGCCTCGACCCTCGGAACTCATCCCTAAAATGATACTGATGTAGGCCTCGGCCCTGGGACTCATCCCAAACTGTTACTGATGTGGGCCTCGGCCCTGGGACTCATCCCCAAACTGATGCTGACATGGGCCTCACCCCCAGACCGATACTGATATGGGCCTCGCCCCAAACTGATACTGATATGGGCCTCGCCCCAAACTGATACTAATATGGGCCTCGCCCCCAGCTGATACTAAATATGGGCCTTGCCCCAAACTGATACTGATGTGGGCCTCGCCCCCAACTGATACTGATATGGGCCTCGCCCCCAGCCAATACTGATGTGGGCCTCGCCCTCAACTGATACTGATATGGGCCTCGCCCCTAAACTGACACTGATGTGGGCCTCAACCCCAAACTGATACTGATATGGGCCTCGCCCCCAAACCGATGCGGATGTGGGCCTCGACCCTCGGAACTCATCCCTAAAATGATACTGATGTAGGCCTCGGCCCTGGGACTCATCCCAAACTGTTACTACTGATGTGGCCTCGGCCCTGGGACTCATCCCCAAACTGATGCTGACATGGGCCTCACCCCCAGACCGATACTGATATGGGCCTCGCCCCAAACTGATACTGATATGGGCCTCGCCCCAAACTGATACTAATATGGGCCTCGCCCCCAGCTGATACTAATATGGGCCTTGCCCCAAACTGATACTGATGTGGGCCTCGCCCCCAACTGATACTGATATGGGCCTCGCCCCCAGCCAATACTGATGTGGGCCTCGCCCTCAACTGATACTGATATGGGCCTCGCCTAGACTTATACTGATATGGGCCTCGCCCCAAACTGATACTGATGTGGGCCTCGCCCCCAACTGATACTGATATGGGCCTTGCCCCCAGACTGATACTGATGTGGGCCTCGCCCCAAACTGATACTGATATGGGCCTCGCCCCCAGCTAATGCTGATAAGGGCCTCGCCCCTGTGATTCATTCCTGAAAACTGCTGACATTGAAATGTTGCCGCTTCTGGTTGGCTTGCATTTGGCGCTTTCTCTTTTTCTCCTTTGAAACCTGTTATTACAAAACAGAACAAACACAAAAGGATGCAAATATGTTACGTGTATGCATGCATGCATGAATGAATTTTCTATTATATTGGGTTAGGTCTTCTGCCAGTCCTCCTGGTGATCGCTCGGCCTTTTCTTCCTCAGGCGAAATACTTCTTCAATCTATCCATGTTGATTGGCTCGGTGAACTCATTCCTCTCCAAACCTGACAGCCTTACTGCCTTGTTCCCCATTTTCCAAATGGCTATCCTATCTTCTGCTTGCTTCTTTCGGGAATTCCCCGTGTTCTAAACATCACTGAGTATCATAGTACCAGGATTGAATGTTTTTGTCAAACAAACTCATGTTGCAGGTTGGAGGGAGAGACTCAGGCAAGTAAACGAAATGAACGTCTTTATTATCATTTAATAAATGGTTCGAACAAGTAGAACAAATCAATGTCTATATTAAAAATGCAGGATCAAAACTAAACTAGGAAACAACTTCATCATTCGCGCATTGCCTTCTTTCTTGACCTACGGTTCTTCACTATCATCCTCTATCTCCATGTAAGAAGCTTGGTGGTTAAGGGTTTGGAGGACAAAATTTTCGGACAATCCAGAGTTGATCATGTAGGTGGGTGGTGGAACGGAGTGGTAATTTGGTAGGGGGTTCCAATATGTGTTGGGTTGTTCTTGTGTCAGGATAGGGTATTTTATGGGCATCAATGAGGTTTTGGATTTTATGCCTAAGGCGGGTGTAGTTGTCAGTTTCGTGGCCTCTCCTCTGATGGAAGTGACAATACAGGCTTAGGTCAAGGTTGGGTGGTACAGGATCTGGAAATGGTTTAGGCTCTAAGGGTTTTAGGAGTCCTTGTCCCTTCAACTTCTCAAGCACCTTAGATAACGGCTTCCCCAGGTTAGAGAAATGCCGGTTCTTGATGGCAGCAACCTCGGCAGTAGCGGGTTTAGTCTCAGAATTCCCCTCAAAAGTTCTTCTATTCTGGCCGTAAAACTTTCTGTTTTCAGCCTCCTCTTCTTCAATATCCATAACAGTCTCTCTCAACTGTCGGAAATCAGTAATCATGGAGGTCATCCTCCTCAGCTTACCATAAATAGAGGGCTTGGTGCCCTTGATAATCATCTTAATTTGGTCTTTCTCTAAAGGCCGAGTCTGCATTTTCAAAAGCTGGCTTCTCCAGCGATCCACATACTCTTTGAAACTTTCCTCTGGCTTCTGTTTAGTGTTCTCCAAATCACGGAGTGACAAGTCAATCTCTAAGTCTGTAACATATTGCTCCAGAAAAGCATCAGCTAGTTCTCTCCAATCTTCCTTAACCTTCTTCTCAAGGCTATGATACCAAACCACAGGTGCCCCCTCGAGTGACATCCCAAACATCTTTTGGACCTGGCGCTGTGATAGGCCCACTGAACTCATGACTGAGACATATTGCTGCAGATGGACTCTCGGGTCTCCATTCCCATTAAACTTGGCCATGTCGGGCATTTTAAACTTAGTTGGTAGCTGTTCTCCGAAGGTCATTGCCTCATAATCTAACAACTCTTCATGTTTACCCCCCATTTTACGGGTAACTGTTTCAACCTGATCCCAGAGCTTCTGAAATTCTGCCTGAGACCCAATCAATCTGCCTGTTGCATACTCTGCCATGTCATCATCAAAAGTGGGGATATCATCCCCCAACCCATTCAGAGGTTCCTCGCGCCTCACATTCTCAGAATTTCCCCCAGCACGGGGTACAGCCATATTTGCCATGGCGGTAGTCAAGGCTTGCAACTATTCGGTAATCTTGGCGAAACCGTTTTCCAACTGATCTATCCGGGATACCTCGTTATCAGACATACTCATATTTGTTACCAGTCTTTTGGTGAGTCTTCACTCTTCCACAACCCAACGGGAATCTATGATGGCTTTTAGACACAAGAATTAACATGATGCATGTATGCATGAAATGAATGAGATGCATGTGATACAAGGAATATATCAACTTATAAAATTTTCACATAAATCGGCCCATCATCATTTTAGAAGCTTTTGGGCTAACTGTCATAGGAGTGAACTTGTCCCAATTTAAATGGCCCAACAAGTTCACATCTCATGGCAAGAAGTCCAACCGTATCCAAATGATAATGTTCCTACAAACAAATAACGGCCCATTGGCGTTTTAGAAGCTTTTGGCCCAATCATCATAAGATATGTTCTTGCCCCAGTTTAAATGGCCCAACAAGCCCATACCTCATGAAAAAAGGTCCGAATGGATCCAAACGACCATGTTCCCAAACACAAGCATACAGAAATAATTTCTATAGAGTGGCCCTTCAATATTTCAGAAGCTTTTGGCCCAATTGTCATAGGATACGAACTCGTCCCAGTTTAAATGCCCAACAAGTTCGCATTTCTGACAAGAAGTCCAACTGCATCCAAATGAGGATGGTCCAAAAGCACAAGGAAATAGTTGCTATAGGCCATACAACCCCGGTCTACATGTGGGTTTGTGGGAGTGTAGACAAAGACTTTCGCCAGCGAAGGATTACCCACAACTAGGTTTCCCCACTCAAGGGTTCGAGCGACCAAGTGAGCGCACTTTTTTATTCCTTAAGGTACGTGCCAATGAGCTATGGTGTGTGACTGACTGTCAAATGGATTTCCCGTTGTAGATTCCCCAGAGGGAGGGTGGAGCAAGGCTCTCTTAAGTACCCTAGCCTCTTAGGCTCTTATCGCTTGGTGACAGGAATAAACAACGGGTCCTCCAAATTAGTCCATCACAATAGGCTACAAGTAAATGATTATCTAGGTGTCTTCACAACTTTTCCTCATAGAAAGGTAGTGAATGAAGGAAGACGCCAAACCATTACCCAGCCTAAACAATATGCCTTTGATTAAACCCCTTTTAACTCTTAGTAGACACACTTAATTAAAGCACAAATCATAATATTGCAAGACATTATTTCGGGGCCGATTCTCTATCCCCAGTGGAGTCGCCAGACTGTGGGACACAGAAATTGGGCGACGCATGCTGTCCGGGCTCGCAGGCCCGGTTGGGAGTATGGAGTAGCCCGTGGGGGACTAAATCAGAGAATAATGGAGTCGCCACCCGGTGTGAACCGGGAAAATGAGATTTAAGGCCGCACTCACCCCTCGCAAGGGAAGACCTCAAACCGTTGGGTTCAGAATGGTCCCTTACTTATGCCACTTGTAATATTAGGATTTATGCAATAATTTAGCCAAGCCTAAACAACTTATTTCCAATGATAATTATATTTCTAAGTTCACATGCATGAAAATAATCATCACAACATACAACATCACATGGCAATCTCATGAACATATTTCAATCATATGATATAGAAAACTAAGGACAACCTAATCATGCTTGATTACTATCTCATGAATACATCGAATGGATAAATGTAGGAATACAAATAATATGATTGACTACATAATGCAAGAGAGATCACCCAAGAGGCAATTATGCATGAAATATGATGAGATAGACTCAGTTTGGTATGTGCGCGTTCGTGTAGCGTTTGTAAACACGTTCGAACGAGAAACAGAAGGTTCACGTTCATGTAGCGTTTGATAACGCGTTCGAACGGGACCAGACCAGATGATACAAAATGTATGCGCGTTTGAGTAGCGTTTTTAAAACGCGTTCGGACGGGAAATAGAAGGTTCACGTTCGTATAGCGTTTGAGAACGTGTTCGAACGGATCCAGACCTGATGAAACAAAATGCATACGCTTTCGAGTAGCGTTTGTAAAACGCGTTCGAACGGGAAACAGAAGGTTCACGTTCGTATAGCGTTCGATAACGCGTTCGAACGGGAACAGACTTGATGCACAAAATGTGACGCAATACATACATAAAAGGCAAATAGCGAAATATGAGGCGCGGTGAAGCATCGTGGTAAAGGATTTTAACCTCTCAAAATAGAGGACATTTAATCCGACTTACTAAGCCCATGCGCTAATGACATAATGCATATAAGAAGTAAGGATAACAATATCGCACTTCGTGTATCCGATTGAACACATCTCACATTCAACCGAATATACATCGATCGGCGCGGCAAAGCATCGTGATAAAGGGTTTTCACCCTCAAATAGGGACCTTTAATCCAACTTACTAAGCCCATGCGCTCGATCTATCATGCATATAAAAATAAAGACAATAATATCGGACTTGTATACCCGATTGAAACATCTTACATTCAACCGAATATACATCAATCGGCGCGGCAAAGCATCGTGGTAAAGGATTTTAACCCCTCACAAAGGGGACCTTTAATCCAACTTACTAAGCCCATGCGCTCGATCACATCATTACATAAACAAATAACATGCGGAAGTCAAGTAACGAATGACAAAAAAATCAAAACAACATAAAACAAAATATGTGCCGTTTACTCAAGTGGTACGTGGAGTTGTATCCCGAGTACAGATCATACTACCGTCCATTCGGAATCGGCTATGAAATTTATGTCCGGGTTTCCATCCTATATACCACGAGAGGCGACACATTTTTCATTTTATTCAGGGGCCACAACACACATCATTTTACAATATATGCATATTTATCTACTCAATGGCCACAACACGTATTTTAATATAGTAATCATGCGAACAAAACTCAATAAATATAAAGATAAAACTGAAAACAAGTGTGAAAAATACCCTCAGGTCTAACCTTTTTTGCCGACTTTCAGACTTACGTCACGGAGATCGGAAGGGGTTAAAGCTCCTCACCTTCTCTGGTTCACTGGTTTAGCGTCTTAGCTCACTGTTTTGCTGTTTTGCTTGTTGTTTGACCTCCGTTTTGCTGTTGTTTTCTCTGTATTTTCTGCTTACTGTTTCAGGTCTTTAAAGCTACAGTTTTTTACGTTTTTTAGGGGTCTAAGGGCTGTTTTTTTCTATTTTTTAAGGATGCTTAGGGTGCAGTTTTTTAGGTTACTGTTTTAAGGATTTTAGAGACTGTTTTAAGGTGTTTTTCAGTGATATGGCTGTAGTTTTTGGGGCTGCTGTTTCGGTGTTTTAGTGGACTATTTTGAAGGTTTATTTTCGGTTGTTTAAGGGGTTTAAGGATACAGTTTTTAGTTTCTGTTTTAGGTGATTTAGGGGGCTGTCCAGGCGTGTTTTAGGGGGGTGCAGGGGCTGCTATTTTTGGTGGAAATGGGGCTGTATGCGTGAATGGGGCTGCTATTTCTGGTTATGTATTTTCGGTGAAGTGAGGGTGGAGATGAAAAGAATTGTTTGTGTTGCTTCTTGTTGCTGTATGCGTTGGAGTGCTAGGGTTTCTTGGGCATGTATGGGCGTGAATTGTGAGAGATGTGAGAGGGGGTTGGCTTTGGTTTTGGGTTGTTTATATAGACAATGGCTAGGGCTTCCCCTTGTCTCACAAGGAATAGATTTGATTTGGTGTCAAACAAGGAAATGATTTGATTGATTGAGGGGACAAATTTTTGTGAATTATGAAGGTTGAATATTTGATTTATCTTGTTTGGGCATGATATTGGTTAAGTAAGGTATATAATATTTGTGATTTATCTTAATTAGGTATTATTTAATTTAATGTTTTCTTTAATTTAGTATATAATATTTTGGATTATGAAGTTACAATATTTTAATTTGGTATAATCATATTTTATGTCTTATTTAATTTGGTAAATGACTTAATTAATATTTTATTTAGTTAATATTTAATTTAATTTGGGTGTATTTTAGAGGCCATGGGCGTGTGGGCCTAGGTGGGTGTGGGCGTGGGCTTTGTCTTGGTAAGCTAGGTGTTGTGTTGGTTTGGTGAGTGGGTTTGGGCCAAGAGTGCTTTAAACGGAGGTCCAACAAGTGAGCCTGACGCTAAACAAGTGAATAAAAATCTAATGAAACACCGATTCCCTTCCGACGACCGTTTCCCGCAATATCCTTAACTAAAAAGGTAGTGTCTCCAGATGAGACTCATCATAGGGACTCACATGCAAAAATGCAGTGCCTACACCTTCATCAGGTCCAATCGACAAGAGCATCCCCCAGTGGCTCATGTCGAGTCGACTTAACAATTTGGTCGGTTGAGCATCATTAATAACTTATTTATTTTTCTTTAAACATGATGTTACTCTTAACAGGACAAAGCTACATAATCATCTCATGTCGAGTCGACCATAGCGAGTCCAAAAAGCATTGACACCTAGGTCAGGTCAGTTGAAGATCATCCCTGATATGTGCTTAACTCCATCAAACATGATATGACCTTTGACTGGTCCAAATGACATCAATACTCAGGTATGCCTACACAGATCCCAGACGACATACTCGTCAAAATACTGTCCAAGCCAATGACTCTTTGACATAGAGAGTATGGGACAAACTGTACGAGCAAATTTGGACCAAGATTCTCTCCAAGCCTTATATCAATGGCAACGCCCGAACATTGCTTAGTCCAAGTTTGGGCTGGGGAACCAACTGATCTTGTAGGCCTAATTGTAGTCAAAACCCATTTTTTAAGGACCCGCCTGAAGAAACATCTCTTCAGATATTGACTACTCTCCTCACATTCAGCTGTCATCACTGAAAAATAGTGTTGACCATCATAAGTGGGTCCCACCTGTTAGGATTGGTTCTCGGAATGCCAATCCGGATCGTATTTATGTCTTATTCATGAATACAAATAATTTTTTTCCATAATATTACTTATTTATGATAGTACTTCTTGCATTTATATACATATTCGATCTAATTACGATTAGATTGAAACTATATGAATTAGTGATATGTATATATTAGACAAAGACCCGATAATATATTTTGTAGTGCGCAGTTACAAAGTAGTTTGTAATTGACATTGGGAAGTGATATTACTAGAAGTATATTATCAAATAAAGTTCCTGGTCAAGATTTACTGACACGAGTCGGTTATTAAAATCCGTTGAGACCAGTACATGTCGTATATCGATACTTGGTCCGATGTTTTATCCCAATGAACCATGAGTCTTGGGAGACTCGTATAGACGTATAGGTATTTATTTGATAAAAACGAAACGATTCATCGAAGATTTCCTAATATATAGTACACCAACGTCAATAGGAATCTTCTCGCGTCGAGTAGCATAGTGGTCATTCGAGTTGAGATACCACTGTGGATATATGAGATATCCTCCACACTTTGATGGCAGTCACATCACTGATCTATTTAGATCAGACCTTCGCATGTTCGTTGGGTGTGGACTGATGCTCATGATATTATGTGAGTATCATATAGAATCTGTCAGTCCTGTGTACAGGGCAAAGTATCATGTACGTATTTTCGATTTAGTAAATCCATGGCCGTGGTATAGGAAGCGAGTTATGAGTATTATTTAGAGATCGTAAATTTAAAAGTCGACTATATTATACCTTAGGGATTTGACGTTCTTATCTATATCCCCGGTATAATATTGATAGTCTGTGACGGAGGGTTTATACGTATGCAATGACCTCGACTTGCATAGTTTAGCGAGATTATCTGTTGTCGTCATAATTCACGAGTGAGTGAATTATGGACACAAAATTGGATTCTGTGACGGATACACCTAAACTTAGAGAGTCCCACAATATGAAGTGTACTCGTTGAGCACTTGGGCAACGCGTTATGAATAATACAGATTATTCATAATACTTCATCGGATTAAATGAGTTAATTCGAATCGTTTAAACGGTTAAACGAAAATACATGCATTATGGGCATTTCAGTCAATTAATAATTAATGTGTATTTGTATTTGATACAAAATTTGATTTGATACATATTAATTATTTTTCAAATGAGACTTTGACACATGCCATTAATATATGTATTTGTTATTTAATGTGAATAAAAATACATGTATAATAATAATTGTATTAATTAATTATTTAGGTGTTTAAATGTTAAATATCTGGATAATTAAATTACTTCAATATTACATAAATGTTATGCAATATGTTTGATTATCATTGGTTACATGTGTCATGATTTTATTAAGCTTAAAGTTTACAAATTGGATTTGTCAACTTAAAGCTTATTATTATTGAATTTGATTCAAATGACCAAATGACCATTTTACCCCTCCAAAGTCGGTTTGGCCTTATTTTTCTAAGTTAGAAAATTTTGTTTTCTCATTCAATAAGACTCCATGGCCGAACCCTTGAAGAAGAAAAGTTCCCAAAATTTTCTTGAAGAACCAAGGAAGAAAGTGCAGAAATCAAGAAGAAAGTTTAAGGAAATTAGGAGATTTTGAGGTAATCTTAAACTTAGAAAGCTTGTTTCTTGTTCTTGGATATCTAGACTAGTTCTAGGGTTCTTCCTTTCTTAGATTTTGGGGCTTTTTGATTTTGAGGATGGATTTGGAGGCTTGATGAATGTGTGAAGTTGGATAGAATGATATTAGTGTAATATTAGTTCAATTTTTCATTTGATGACTTGTTGTCATTCTAGAGTGTTATGACCACTCTTGTAAATCCTAGAATTGTTCTTGAGTTCTTCATTTGTGGTGACTTTGGTTGGTGTAAGTATTTGTGGAAATGTTGAGAAACCATGTTACCAAGATGAAAAAAACAAGCAAAATATATATATAAGAATGAACTATATTGAAGTATGGCGGAAACAATACTCACAAAACGGAATGTTGATGCGTTTGATGAAACAAATCTTGCTCCTTTGTGCAGTGAAGGATTCGGCCAAGCAGAAAAGAGAAGCTCCAAGCTTTAATTGATCCTTCCAAGCTCTAAGATGAGTTTCCCATAACACCTTGTATGATCCTTTGATGGTGCTAGCCAAATATGTGATTTAATGTTCCAAACACACACACTTTTCAAGCCTTTTTGCAACAAAAATGAAGAAATGGAGAGGGCTATGAGAGCTTACTGTTTCGGTAAGTTGAGAGGGAGAGAAGAACTGATTTTTGTTTCAAAATAATCAATTATATATGTCATAATAATTATTAAATAATAATATACTTATGACACAAACCATGCAAAGGCTTAGAGTGTCTAACACTCAATTTCCATGCAATACCCTTGAGTGCTTTGTACACTATCTTCATGCAATACATCAACA